>PKMM01025922.1:180928-236851 GCA_002933915.1 Eutrema heterophyllum | reverse complement strand
TTTTTGTAATTAGATATATATATATATATATATATATATATATATTTTGTTAAAGTTGTAATTATATTTTTTAACATGATCTTAATATTTAGCGGAATCATTTTTCAAAAACATTCAAAATGTAAAAAAAAAATTATGTGTAAAGTTATCTCTGAATGAGTCACTATAACACTGATAAAAATATTTGGACTTCAATTAACATCGAACCAAACACGTTCATGGATAAATCGACGTCTTGATCTTAGATAGTAAATACACATGAATGAGAAACCAATCCAATTGACACAGAGAGGTTCATTTTTTGTTGAGTCTCTCGGACACTCTTCCCGATGTAACCTAATCTCAAATTTACTTTTTCATAATGGATTCAAATTTTTTTGAATCCCTCTGATGATGAAGAAGCTCGGAGCCACCGTCAACTTCCCGAAGTTGTCTCTCTGCCGCCGCATCTGTTTTACAAAGCCGGCACCGCCATTCCTCCCCTCTCTGCCTGAATATTCACTGTCCGAGGAAGTTCCTTTCACAGTCTCCAGAGGAGCCACCGTCACGCTCCCGAATCTGTCTTTCGCGCCACATCTAACTTTACGAAACCTCCGTCACCGCCACTGCACTTTGTACGAACCCCAACTATCGAATTTCATGGCCATAAAGACGGATATGAGCAAAACATACGACCGCGTGGAATGAAAATTCTTAGAAGCCCTCCTACTAAAGTTGGGATTCGTGGAAAAATGGGTTAAACTATTGTGTTCTGCATCTCATATCAGGTTCTCATAAATGGGGAAGTGAAAGGAAGAATAAAGCCCTCTAGAGGACTTCTAAAAGGAGACCCCTTATCACTCTTCCTATTCATCTTATGCACTGAGGCACTTATCTCCCTCTTCAAGGGAGCGGAAGAAGAAAATCGCATTACAGGATTGCGAGTTGCAAGAGCCAGCCCTCGGGTTTCCAACCTATTGTTTGCAGATGATAGCCTTTTCTTTTGCGAGGCGACCATCCGGCAAAGTGCCAAAATTTTTAAGATTATTGATACGTATAGTGTTGCTTCGGGACAACAACTAAACCTAGCTAAATCTTCCATAGTTTTCGGAGATAAAGTAGATCAGAGGCTGCGTCGAGGCATAAAGAGAGCAATTGGTATCACTAATGAAGGAGGCATAGAAATGTACTTGGGATTACCCGAACAAATTTGCGGAACAAAAAAGAAAGTCTTTGCGTTTGTTCAAGACCGACTCAATAATCGGGTCAATTCTTGGTCGGCACAACTCCTTTCCAAAGGCGGGAAGATGTCCAAATCAAATCTGTAGCACAAACAATTCCGACATATGTCATGTCATGTTTTCGACTACTTCAATGCATAACCGACAAACTGAGAAGTGCTATCTCAAAATTTTGGTGGAGCTCCAAGCAAAATAGCAGAAGAATACATTAAATAGCATGGGACAAGATTTGTGTTCCCCAGGAATTGGGAGGGTTGGGATTCGTGACTTTCAAGATTTCAACCTTGCTCTACTAGCAATGCAATTGTGGCGCCTAATTCAATATCCTTCATCTCTCCTGGCGCGGGTACTTCGAGGTCGATATTATAGACAATCTCACCCGCTTGGAGACCAGAAGGCTCGTTCCCTATCCTACGGGTGGCGTAGTATTATGGTTGCAAAGCCTCTCCTTAAACTTGGATTAAGGAAGACTATAGGGTCGGGGTTCAATACAAAGGTTTGGAGTGAACCCTGAATCCCAGATATTCCGGCTCGGCCCGCGGGAGCATCCGCACAAGTCCAGTATAGGAATCACAACTTCGTGTTCATACCTTCATTAGGAAAGATACAAGAGAGTGGAATATACCCATTAACCTAGGGTTGAGACCTAGTCGGTATTCTACCCACAATGGGTACGCATGGAGCCATACTAATTATGGATGTTATACTGTAAAATCTGGCAATGATCTGATAAAGAAAACAAATATTCTTCGTGAATCCAATGAAGTGAGAGAACCAAGCATTACGTGCCTTCAAAGCCAAGTGTGGAAGGTCCGGACGGCCGGAAAGCTAAAACATTTTATGTGGCAGGCCTTGTCTGGATGTGTGGCAACTTGTGAATTTCTTACCTATATGCAGGCACATGGGCACCGATAGGAGTTGTCCTAGGTGTGGTGCTCCTGAGGAAACGATCAACCATCTTCTCTTTGAATGCCTTCCAGCTTTACAAGTTTGGGCTATTTCAGACCATATATCCCTTCCGGGTTTCTTCCCGAGTCTATTAACCGAAATATGGATTTCCTATTTTGGCGAACTAAAGAAGTAGGTTTTTCTGACCCTCAAAAAGATATATATCATTGTATCATATGGTACATACAGAAAGCAAAGAACGACAAAGTATTCAACGGGAAGGAAATTTCTCCGGAGGATACTCTCCAGCTCGCTACTGTGGAAACGGAAAGTTGGAGGATTGCAAACAGATAATGCGACGAAGAGATAGAAGGCCTAGCATAACAAGATGTATCGAGAGTCTCCCCTTTGACGCTTCGAACCTTGATATGCCAGATCGATGCCTCTTGGATTGATCATGGCCTTGACAGTGGCCTAGGGTGGAGTCATAGGGATCGCATGGGACGAGAGCTCTTCGGATTGCAAGGATGCCGCAGAAGCCTCTTGGCATTATATGCTGAGATGGATGGAGTCATAGGGATCGCATGGGACGAGAGATCTTCGGATTGCAAGGATGCCGCAGAAGCCTCTTGGCATTACATGCTGAGATGGATGGACTCCTTTGGGCTATGTTATGTCTAAAGGAATAACAAATATTATCGATGCATTTTGAGATAGATTGTTCAAATTTGGTGAAGATGATCGAGAATCCGACAAACTAACCGGCGTTTATTTCGGAACTAGACTATTTTCATATCCTCAGAATGTCATTTATCAACTTCAGCGTATCTTTTATTCCACGAGTATCGAATGTTCCTATTGACTCTCTTGCAAAAAAAGCTGGAGCACAAGATTCTTATTTTCCCATGTAAATCACACGAAATAACTTTATCGGCCAAACTTGATTTAATAAAATGGGTAGTTGAAAAAAAAAAAAAAAAAAAACCATTCCAATTATTGTAGTCTGTAAATTTCTATACGGTTGAAACTTCAAATTAAAACCAAACATAAAAACCAAATTTCACTTCCAACGACCTAAAATACTAATTTGGTGAGATTGTTTTTTTTTTTTTCCTTTTTTTTTTTTTTAATCTTACACCAATGGAATCGTGATTTACACATTTGACTTAAAAAGGGTCCTATGGTTTTGTATCGTAGTATATGTTGAGGAGCTTCTCTGTATATCCTCCAAACGTCAAGACGCCATTAGAGACAGATACATCTTCATGGTTTGTTACTTCCTTTGGGAATGTAAGCTTCTGATCCCTGATACACCACAAAAACACATTTTTGTTATCGATTTTTTTACAATATAATTAATTATTTTTATCTACTTTTCTATAACTTAATCCAGCTTTTATAATGGGTTATTTAGGTAGATAGAGTAATTTAGATGAGAAAAATTAAGCAAATGCATATGGTGGCAAAATGTTACTATAAGGAACTACCAATAAAAAGTTATCTTAGTTCCAAAATAATACCAGTCAGGTTGCATGAACAATGCAAATGTCGATCGCTCTAGACCACAAGCCTCCTCTCCTTGTGGCGCCTGTACACGAAAACAAGAAATTATGGGTCGTTTTGGTGTCGAGATCCGAAACTTAATACAATATAAAAGTATCCATGTTGAACAAATTTCCTAAAGTCGAGGAGACTCAACCGCAAAGGCATGGAGATTATTACCCGTACACAATGAGGTGTAGCACAGAGGTAACCTCTTGACAGAATCGCTGTTGTCTCGCCTATTTGGTATGCTATTTCATCTTCCCCATACACAACCTAATCAAATGCAAAGGAAGCAATTCTTAAGAAAAGTAATCAAAACGATACTGACTGGACAAAAGAATAGCTCGTATTCACTGATAGGCTTCATTGAAATATCCAGAGTCATCAGAGAGGACCATTAGTGTACCTTAACGATCTGACCTGACCGTGTCTGTATGTATAAGCCAGCAGCAGGATCTGGGCAAGGTACTTCCACAGAATTTCTAGAAAATATTGCACGAGTAAGACCTGTGGATAACCGTAAAACGATACACTTAAACAGCATATCACAAATGCGAAATCTATCCGCATATCAGCTAATACAGAGAGAAAGATGAATGTTTTATATCTAGTAACCGTCTTTAAAAAGGAGCGAACTACACTCTAGTAAAGAGTACCAACTCAGGAAAGCAAGAGACCTGTAAGTGAACCATGGTCTGTATGCCATCCACACCAAGATGAGATGGAATCGTTGTCATGCGTTGTGCTGGATGAACGACAATATGTCAATATATCAGACAATTAAAAGAGGCATATATAACATGTGTTCACAAGTATTAACCACTAGGGACTAAACTCCAAAAGTAAATCAGCAGAGTAAAAGCTACATCTAATTTTACCTATCCTGTGCAGGAAAATAGTAAAGCAGACGTCCTTTGTGACACCGAGAGCCAAGTAGTATCTTTTCAAGATTTTGCTTTTCATGTTGTTTTATACCCTTTGACACTGCAAATCATTGATTGTAAAGGGCTTCAGAAAATAGACAATGACGTAAACAGGAACACGACAAAATTTAGTGTCCGATGAAAGAGAATAGAAAGTGAAGCAGTAAAAACCAGATTCATGCTGTTACACTTCATCGGTAATGCACAATGCATAGACCATGCCAACATCCAACAAAGAGACTGGTTTCACAGATTATATCCACCCACCGATACTAAGAAAACTAACTAGTCTTCATTTTAAGAGTAATAATTGAATTAGGCTACTCTACAGACACAACCACATAGTACATCATGTTTCCCGGAATATTAACTCAGTGAAATTTTCTGGTTTCTGGATGAAATTTCATAAGAGGGCTAACGCTTTCTTACGCTCAATTCCAAACCTATCTTTGCAAGCAAAGCTTCAAAGATAGATTCAATAACGCCAACAAAATTACTTACCATATTGATCACAGTGGTAAGCTACCATCAGCCCAACTTCGTACATCAGTTTACCAAGAGCTTTGAAAGCTGTCATGTATGAAAGTAACACTCAGTTATTTGGAGAAAACTAGTAAACTTGAGAAAAAAATGAGAAGGAGAGAGCATCCACAAAAACAAGCTAAGGTTGCAAACGCAAGCAGATACCAGCAATTGTCATATTCATAGCACCAATAAATAGGAGGTCATGCTATCATTGATACATCATGAAGATAACAATTCGTTTTCAAAGTTGAAACACCAGAAAATTATTTCCAAATAAAAAAAACTAACGATATGCAAGTAAAGCAAGTATCACCTAGTTACCTCCTTCGAGTTCTGGCAAAGAATTTCTTGGCCATATGTTTGATCCACAATACCATGGATACCTACATGATAGATGGAGGCGAAAATTATGAATATAAAATATTGAATCATAGAAAAGAAGAAGTCTGTTACTTTTAATGCAAGCCAGAATAGATAGTTCATGTAAACATAACACCAGATACAAAGTAACTCACAATACTACATAAGCCAAATATTTTGTAAAACATAAACCATGAGTATCGGTGTTATTTACCGCTGGATTTCAGACGAATTACTCGTGGGTAC
This sequence comes from Eutrema heterophyllum, assembly GCA_002933915.1. Classification (NCBI taxonomy): domain Eukaryota; kingdom Viridiplantae; phylum Streptophyta; class Magnoliopsida; order Brassicales; family Brassicaceae; genus Eutrema; species Eutrema heterophyllum. Next base: position 231,144 of record PKMM01025922.1, on the reverse strand, counting down.
ATCTTGTAGAGGATTCGCATAATAAGAACCCTTCAATATGTCTGCACAAACAAATACCAAAACTTTATTTTTAAGTAATTTCATCAGAGCAAGCCAAGGAAATGATAAAATTGTCACAAAGCAATACACTTAAACATCTTGTATACAAGGACCGGAACAGAATCTCAAATTATAAGCTTTCTTTAGCGAAATATTCGAATTTCTTCTCAACGAGCAACTATGAAGCAACAGTGCGGCGATAAAACAGTCTATAAGCTCACCAAGCTTCCCGGATTCAAGTTTCTCCTTGCCATGACTCCAGCCGAAATTATACCTAAGAAGTAACAAAGAAAAAGAGGAGGAATTGAAAAGAAGATGATAGGTAACTAATTTAAACAAAAGAAAACTGAAAGATAGTATTATTCACCTACTATGAGCATCTTCAAGCTCCCTCTTCACCTCTTCAGGAAGATTAGCTAACCTTTTACAGAGGAAACAAATCCTTGAGAGCAAATTAAAAAATCTAATCTTTAATTGAATCAATCAAGCGACACAAACTCAAAAATTTTACCTAGGTGCAAGCTGAAGTAGATTCTGACGTAAAACAGAATACCCTGGAACCTAAAAAAAAAGAATCAAATTTGAAATCTTTTTAACTCCTAATCAAACACAATTTGAGGTAACAAATTACATAACCTTGACAACAAAAGAAAGATAAACTGAAGAAAAATACGATCTTTTGAATCAAAGTTGAAATCTTTTTAACAAATTACATAACTCATAAACTGAAGAAAGATACGATCTTTATGGTGTAAGAAGTTATTCATACATCTTTAACCGAAAGGATTCCAAGTCCATTAGGTCCGAATCCTTGTTCAATCCTCGCAGACAAATCTATGCTCCTCTCCTAATCGAAAGAGACATAAGGGTTTTTAGAAGACAAAAACCGAAAACAGAGAAGCCAAATGATTTCGGCTCAAAGACAATTTATTTTACCTTGAGCTCCGAGTAAGATACGGTGACGGTACTAACCGTAGGAACGGTGGATTCCGACGAGAGAGACATATCGCGGCAAGTAATCAGACGGGAAAAGAGGATCACCTCTTGCCTTACCAAATTCTCACAAATCCCGGTAATAAAAATTATTTTGTTATTTTTTTTTTTTAAGAACGGGAAAGCCTTTAAAGACTTGCTCATCCTTTACAAACTTTGCTATTTACGAACCCAATCAGCCATATCGGGTCGAATCCGATAAAATCGGGTCAAATCCCGAATACAACCCTTAAATTGTCAATCTACTTGTGCAAAAAAAATCTTCAAATTTTCGAAAGAGTTATTTCGTATTCCCTCGTATTTGGATACAAAAATGTACAACTAAGACCAAGTGTAGTGATTTTCTGCAGATTCGAATCAACTCTAAATCAGGTTCGTTCTTTTTCGTCCTCTGATTTCCTATATTTGATTTCTACTTTTCTGGGTTGCATAACACAGAATGAAAGTTCAGATTTTGATGTGATATATTTCAGATATTTGTGTAGAATTGAATTCGATTTTGTGTAGAATGGAATTCGATTTTTGTCTAGAATTGAATTTGATTTTTGTGTCTTATGTTCGATTGCTACTGGATTGTGTTGTAACTTCCTAGAATTTGTGTTATGGCTTTTGTCGAAGAATTTGGGAGTAGTCATGCACCGGAAATTAATGAAAACTCGACCATAGAACCGCGAGAGGACATCGCTGAAGGAGAAGTCGGTTATGAGGCTAATCAGTTAATCTTATGGCAGTCAACCGATATCGAGGAGGAAAACCAGCCATTGCAACCTGAGAGGATGTTCTTTGGTCCCAGTGAATATAACAAGACAATCAAGTTGGGAACAAAGTGTTTGATACATTCAGGTTTTACCCTTAAGAAACACAATTGCAAGTGCATAACAATCACGATAGTATATTAAAGGATCGAATCCACATGGAGTTAGTTGTTTCAATACAAATTTTATAACTAAAAATCAAACTAGAACAAATCGATAGGAGTGTTGTAGTTGAGTGTCACTGAAATAAACAGTAAACAATTAAACGAAACGTTGGACTTTAAGGAATTCGCAAGGATTCATGGATTGGTTCGATAGGTTAAAACAATAATAAGGGTAATCGATTACGGTAGTTTGATGTGTTGCGTTTTTGACGTTTTCCAACCCGTGCTTTTTGTACATAATCGAGTATTTATCGAGTGTTTTAGTCTTTTAGGAGTCATTTCAGGTCTAAAAGCATTTCGGAACGGAGTCCGGAGGCCTAGAACGGAAAAATGGCAAAACTAAACCAAAAAAGATGGGATCGATTGATCCACCTCCTGGATCGATCTATCCACAAAGCCGCCCATTTGCCAAACCAACCATCGATCGATCCCCCTCCTGGATCGATCGATCCACCTGATGTAAATAGTGTAAAAAACGTGTTTTGTACTATTTCACCTAACTTTTGTCTCCCTTTGACGACTAAAACTCGAAAATAACTGGTCTAAGCCCATATGTATGATATCTACCTGTTTTTCTACTACTCTCTTTGATCTTGGTGATTTGTAAACTTGGAAAGCAAACCTTTGATTCTACATATTGGAGAAGTTTTCTTAATCTCTTTTCAATTTCTGTTTTGTTGATCATGTGTTGTTCATCTTTTCTCTGTATTTGTTCTGCAATTATGAGTGAGTAATTTCTTAGTTAAGCCAAGGGTGTTAAGGGATTTCATGATTTAACGATTTAGGATAGATTAAACGGGGGTTTATTCGGTGGATTCTTCGTCTAGGTTATTCCTAATGCTTGAATTAAACTGATCACTTAGTTCATGATCTTAGGTTATCTAACGCACATGAGTGTTTGTTTAGATGCCGAAAATATCCTAGATGAGCAAAACGTCCTTATCCAACGGGAGTTGATGTTAAGGCGTTTTTGTGAACTTATCAAATCGAACTAGAAAAGCATGCTTAGAACCTTTGAATTCAACGGGAGTTAGTCTTCATAGTTTTAAGCATAGGGATTAATACTCCGGGTGGAGGTTAATCTATTATTAGGTTTGAGTTCTAGACGATTCTTAATGCAATCCCCTTTTTAAGATGCATTAACCGTTGTTCGTGATTTCCCGCAACGTCACCCGAGGCTTAACGCTTTCTTTATTTGAATTTACACCGTTTTAGTTGTCGTTCTTAGTTTCGAAACCATAAAACCAACAAAAATCTGTCATTCGTCTTAACTTTAATTTCATCATGCATTCTCATAGTCGTAACGCTTGGTCCTTGTGGATTCGATCCCTACATTACTACTTCGTATTACTGTGCACTTGCGGTAGTTACATATAGAGTTAAAACCTGAGCTCATCAAGTTTTTGGCGCCGTTGCCGGGGACCAATTGTTGCCTATGAGTCTTGCATGAAAGTTCAGACTAAGAATTACTTTTTGTCGTTACTAACTCGTTTGATTTTTGCTCTCTTCCGTGCATCTCAGGTACATGACCAGGAGCCAAGGTTCTGAAAATCTGCTTGAGTTGAACAACGAGTATGGTGAGGAAGGGAACCTCTTGAACCCTCCTCCTCTTGCTCATGATGGCGATGGCGATCCAAACACCAATGCAAACCAAGCAGCTGCTGCTGCTGATGTCCATAGACGAGCTGAAGCTCGGAGGCAAGTTGCTGCTGCTCAACACCAGTTCAATCAAAGACAGCCTCCACGCAGACCTATCGGAGCTATTGATACTCCATACCAATTCTACCAGGACAGAACTACCATTCGTCCACCGCCTATTCAGAGGCAGAACTTCGAGATCAAACCTCAGATGATTGCTCTTGTCGAGAGACATCTGTTTTATGGGAAAGGTTCAGAAAATCTCATGGATCACATTGAAATGTTCGAAGATATTTGCAGCACAACAAGCTCAAACGGAGTCCCTGCGGACTATTTGAAGTGCAAGATTTTCTCCTTCTCTTTAGCTGATCGAGCAGCGAGATGGCTCAAATCTCTAGAGTCGGGTTCTTTGACTTCTTGGGACACAATCAGGTCAGCCTTCTTGGATCAGTTCTACACAAAATCTAAGACCGCTTCTATCAGAATCAAGATTACTCAGTTTCAGCAAAACAGCGGTGAACCTTTCAATGAAGCATGGGAGCGGTTTAGAGAATATCTAAGGGAGTGCCCTCATCATTGTTACTCAGACGAGCAAGTGTTGAACATCTTCTACGATGGAGTAGATTGGGACTCCAAGAATTGTCTAAATGCGGCCAGCAATGGTAACTTCATGATAAAGACCAAAGAGGAAGCTTATGAGCTTATTGAAAATTTTTCTGCAAGTTCAAGTCATCGCAATCCCGAGTATGATAGAAGAAGACGTGTGACTGGTGTTGAGACACAAAAGATGGATGAGCTTTTCGCAAAGGTTAATGGCATTGCTGCACTACTTAAGCGAAATCAAAAGGCTGTTAACTAATGTGAAGACACTTCTAGATTCTTTCTCATACAATATCATGACAAGGAACTACCCAATTTCACACTTTTTGTATCACTTTCTCTCCCCCAGACTTATTTCTTATTTTGTTCTCTTCTTCTTTTTTTTTCTTCTTTTTCTTTTTTTAGATTCGCATATACACATCAAGGTATGAGACGCGAGTATTGATGGTGTTTGCCACTGAATCCCCGGTTCTTCCCTCTCTATGTATCAAAGGGTGTAGGCGAATAATGGAATCATAGGAAAATCCTAGCCTCGCTTCCAATCCTCTGTGTGATCATCCCTCACCAAGTAGAATAATGGGATCGCTGGAAACATTCCTAACCCTCTACTTAGGAGAAAATCATTTCATCTTTTATGCTCTTATTTATTAACTTATAACAGGGGAGAGAGATACCATTACTTTAAACACATGGGTTCCTTTGTCAGATATGAATGAGGAATCAAGCTCTATGAATACTAACCACATCGATGAAGTGCAAAAATTTGGCTCAGGCTTTAAAAGAACTCTGCTGGAAACATGTGTGTCTTCTAGTTAATTGATCAGCCTTTGGATTTTTCATTAGTCGATCTGTAACTGATTCTGTAACAATGGACACTCAGAAGCAAAGTCAGAACAATAGATTCAAGAACAAGATCATAATCTCCAACAGGTTTTGACTCAATAAAACAAATTTGACACAAAAACGATTGACTCTAAGAAAAACAAACACGTTGTCAGCAACTACCTCCCTCAGACTTAAACAACACTGTCCCCAGTGTTATCTAGTCTAGAGTTGGTAAAAGAAAACAGAAGAGTTGGGTGAATTGGTGAAAATCGAAGGAGTTACCCGAGATGGTGATGAGTGTCGACCGATACAGCACTGGTATCGATCGATACTCGTAGCAAGTTTCTGCTCCTTCGTCGCGTGGATGGTGTCAATCGATACCAAGTAGGTGTCGATCGATGCTGCTCTTCGGAATCTGCTTCTTCACGTGAAACACAAAACATAAAACAAAAGACAAAAACAAAAACAAAATACTTACCAGTGGGTTGCCTCCCACCAAGCGCTTGTTTTTAGTCATTAGCTTAACTTTGGCTCAGGTGATCAGTCAGGGCGAGGTTGAGAGCTTACTCCCATGCGAGTTCCACAGCTAGATACTTGCAGACTCAGAGTTTTACTCAACATGCTCTTGATAACCTCCTTTCCTTTCTCTTTCAGCTCCGGAGTAAGAATGACTCTAGCTTTGGAGAATGGTGTTGAGGTTTCTTTGCACTTCACCTTGTACTCAATCAAATCTCCATCACACTTCTGAGGGATTAAAGTCACATGGGTAGCACTGTGCGTGGGGTATCGACCGATACTAACAGGGTATCGATCGATACCAGGGCTTCTTGGTCGATGCAAGTTCTGTGTCCCCTCGGTTTTTGCCTTAGCCTTTTTGATGTCTTTCTTGGTAATGATAGAAGGACTATCTAGAAGGTCTATGACAGTGGGCTCGTCAGGAGGCTCTTCCAAAAGATCAACTGCCGACGTCTCTGCTGTGACAACACCGATGCAAGATACACGTGTGGGAATTCTTCCAGAAGGAATGGCTTTGTAGTACACCTCCTTGTCAATGTATGAGAATGAGACTCTCTTGTTGGGTGTTTCCATAATGGCACCAACCGTAGCCATAAACAGTTGTCCAAGAATCAGCTGCGTACTAGATGTTGCACTCATCTCCACAACCTGAAAATCAGTAGGAACCAGACAATCTCCTACTATGACCATCAAATCAAGGATTGTACCGTACGGAAGTGAGGTGATACAGTTCACGTATGTGATGGATGTCTTGGGCGGATGAATATCAGCTCCCAGTCTCGCTGCAATTGCCCTTGACATGACATTGACGCAAGCCCCCGAGTCAACGAGAGACTCTTTGAATTTAACTCCAGAGATAGAGCATGGAACTGAAAATTTTCCTGGGTCTTCTCTCTTAGTTAACTGCTTCAGTGGAGGTGGTGTACTTCTGGCCTTGATAAAGAGTGCCTTGATCTCTTCCTCAATTTCTCTGCAATTTTCGAAGTAACACGCTATAGGACGGTTCTCAAAAGCTTCCTCAACAGATATAGCGTGGGGGATCCTCCTGACCATCTTCTCAAAAGCTAGCAACTTCTCCGCAGTTATGGGTTTCATGAGATGTATAGGTGGTATAGGATATGGCACCCTAGGCTTGTAAACCCTTTCCTTGACAATCTTGGGTGTTTCCACAGTTTCTGGCTCAGTCGGCGAGGGGTGTCGACCGATACTAGAATGGTATCGATCGATACAAGGCTTCTCTGTCGTCTCTTCAGATGTGGTGTCAATCGATACAGGTGTGGTGTCGATCGACACTGGAGGTTCTGAGATGTCCTTGGCAGATCCTTGGACGGGTATCGACCGATGCTGGGTGGTATCGATCGATACTGGGGCGATTTCAAGAGCCTCATCGTCGTCATCTTCAGCAAGATCGACGAGATTCTTTGCAGTTAGGCTAGTTGTTACTCCTGGATCGACCTCTTCATCACTTCGTAAGGTGATTGCATTGACTTGTTCATTCTGTGCATGAACCATCTTTCCCTTGACAGCTGTTGCAGTCCGAGCGACCTGAGTTTCCAGCATCCTGTGTCTAGTACTGAGAGCCTCGATTTTCCCATTCAGATATGTGTACAGAGCATCCAACTTCCCATTAAAGCTCACTGTCATCTTATCCTGCCCTTGAAGAAGCTGCTCAAACATAGACTCAACCTTGCTCTCTGGAGTTTTGGGTGGGTGAGGTGGGTATTGATATCTTTGACTTTGAAATCCAGCGCCACCAATGTAGTTAACACCTTTCACTTCATCCTCATCAGCAAAGTGAACAGCTTTCGTCTTACCCATCAGAAGATTGTGCACTGAATCCAGCTTGGTGTGAACCTCAGCAATATGCGATTCATCAAAACTTCCGTGCAGCCTTTTCCGCTCGAGATCAGCACTCTTGGCGCTATTGCTAGACGCCAAGTTCTCAATGAGCACATACGCATCATCAGGATACCTCGTGTAGAAATTTCCATTGCTCGCAGCATCTAGAGCTATCTGATGCCTCCCATCAATCCCTCTGAAGAAGAAACTCAGCAACTGAACCTGAGCGAATCCGTGATGTGGACAATCCCTCTGATAAGATCTAAATCGCACCCAAGCAGCCTTAAGTGCCTCTGTCGGTCCCTGAGAAAATTGAGAGATCTTGTTCCTCAGCTCCTCGGATCTCGCATCATCATAGAAGTTATTCAGAAACGCGTTATTCGTCTCTGCCCAAGTAGTTAGCGATCCTGGAGGCAACTGCTTCAGCAGTAAGCTGCATCCCCACCAAGAGAGTATGGTAAAAGCTTACAGAAGAGGAAATCATAGGACACCCCATTATGCTTGATGCTAGTGACCAAGTCCTCAAACCTCTCAATATGATCCATAGGGTGTTCATGAGGAAGACCATGAAAAACATGCTGACCCACAAGAGTGAAGTATGCAGGCTTCAGCTCAAAGTCATCCCTCTGAAAAGTGGGAATACGAATCACAGACCGATTGACATAGAACTGATCGGGTCTGTTGTACTCTCCAAGCGTCCTAGCACGATTAACCACATCATTCACATTATTCACCTCGTTATTGTGCGCAGCTCGCGCAGCAATCTCATCGACAGCTATGGGAGGGATTATGATGTTCCCATCTCCATCAAGTCGTTGCCCTCTCTCATTATACAATTGACCCTCTTGGTCTATCAAAGCTCCAGCTTCATCACAAATCAAAACCAATGGATTGTTCATCTCTGCTGGCGTCTTTGCTTTCCTGTTTGTGCGTTCCAAAAGTGCTAGTTCCTCGTTGGAAAGATTAACTAGTGGAGTGTCCTTGTTCCTTCTGGTTTGGCGATTATGCATACACCTGAAACACAAAAGTCAAGAACGTAAGTAACAAAAAAAAAACGTGACGTGTATCGACCGATGCCACTAGGGTGTCGATCGATACTCGACGATTTAGTCGAAATTCTTCACTAAAATCTAATGGCGAAATTGAGTCCCCGGCAACGGCGCCAAATTTGATATGCTCAAATTAATACCCTAAAATTACTAAAGCAGTTGTTGTAGTATATGTAGGAGTCGAACACAAGAACTCCAGAATTCACACAATAGATTATATAGATTCGAATTAAGCTAAACCAAAAGATGTAATTGAAAGCAAGTGCATAAATTAAACAAGTTGTAAATCAATTGGAAGGAAGATAGGCTCAGGGTATTTCTCAGGAATTCAATGAATGTAGATAAACTAACTAACATGATTCAGATTTAGCGCGGTTCTTGAACTCAAATCACTAAAGTATAGCTAACCAACTCTCGTTGCGAAAACTATCTAAGTCTAAATCCTAGAATTCCAAATCTCTTTGCGAATCCTAAAGTCTAAACCAGCTTTTATTTCAAGTTTGATTTGTTCACAAAACAACTAAACCAAATCTCTTTGCGAATAGTTATTTTGCTCACCCTAGGTTCTATCAGGTAATTAATCGCACTCTCGTACCTAATCAATTATCCTAAGATCTAAGTTCTAGATTCGTCAACCTAAAATTAGCTATGAGAACAACCTATGGTCAAGAACTAATTCAGATGGTGAATCCTAATAAACTAATTAACCTAACATTCAGAGAAAACCCTTATGAGAACCCTGAACCTAACAGTGGATCTACTCAGACATGATTAATGGAACAGAAATCATAGATGAATAGAATTGCATAAAAAAAATCAATAAGAAACAAGGGGTTCAGAGTTGTCTCCTCAAAATCCCTAAAACAATCTCTCTCAATCAGAACAAAAGTAAAATAATGCTTAGCCCACAAAAGTGGCTGAAAAACCTAATTATAATGTTAAAACACGTTTTGGGGCTTCTTGTAATTATTAAAGACTTCTGGACCAAGGTGCAAACTCTCCAGACTTGTAGAAAGTCGCGTTTCCTTTTTTCCTGCAGTGAGTATCGACCAATACTAAGGGAGTGTCGATCGACACTGTTCACTGCTTCTTCTGCTCGCCAGACTGGACTGTCTTCACGAAAACTGGCATAACTTTTGATCGCACCGTTGGAATGACCTCAACCCACTTCCAAATGAAAGTTAATCCATTGATCTGTCTTGTATCAAAATTTGAGCTCAATCCATCGGTGGGAAGTTATTCAGTTCTTCATTTAAAGTCGCGACTCGTGTCTGCTTCACTTAGTATCGACCGATACTAAGGTAGTGTCGATCGATACTAAGGCTTCAAATCGGGTACTCAGCTACACGAACTTCTGTTTTGCTCCAAAATGCTCCAAAAAGCTCCAAAAAGCTCCAATATCTCCAATTATGCTCCAAACGTGCTAAAACCTGTAAAAGACTCTAAAACACTGCAAAATAATAGAAAGACTCTATAAAACGGACCTATATCACAGCTTAAAAGGGGTAAAAACCATGATATATCAAGAAACTTGACACTCAAGTAGCTCAAACGGTAGAAGCGATCAAAAGACCTAGTGGAGTTCTTCCTGGAAAAGGGGAACAAAATCCAAATAATGAGTTTGTCCAAGCAATCACATTGAGGAGTGGGAGGGAGATTGAAACCGTGGTTGAGTCTAAGGAAAAAGAGAAGATTCCCGAGATCGTAGACGTGAAAGACGATGGTGCAGTTGATGAGGCAAGTTCCTCTTCCAAACCACATGAAGTCGAGGAGGAACCTATAGCCCCACCAGCACGTGTTTACATGCCCAAAGTTCCTTACCCAAGGCACCCGAAAAAGACACAAAGAGATCTTGAGCAAGCGAAGTATAAGATGCTAGTGAACGAACTTTCGGTGAGACTTCCTTTTATTGATGCGGTCCAGATAATTCCCGCTTTGAAGAAGTATGTGAAAGACATGGTCACCAACAAGATTACAAGTGAAGAAGGCATGATGATTATTACTAAAGAGTGCTGTGCTGTGTTGCAAGGTAGAATGCCCGATAAACTTGAAGATACAGGGAGATTCGTACTATCTGTGCAAATTGGGCCTCTAACCTTTGAGCATTCTCTCTACGATTTGGGTGCTAGCGTTAACCTCATGCCCTACTCCGTTGCTAAGCACCTTGGTCTCATGTCATTCAAGCCAGCTAGAGTGTCGTTGGTATTTGCTGATCGTTCTGTGAAGATTCCACTCGGTATTTTGGAAGACTTGCCTGTGAAGATTGGAGATGGTTACATACCAGCGGATTTTGTAGTCCTTGAGCTAGAAACAGAGCCAAAGGATCCTCTCATCTTGGGACGAGCTTTCTTGGCTACAGTTGGAGCCATTATTGATGAAAAGAAGGGCAAGATCGATCTTCACTTGGGTGATATGATAATGAAGTTCGAAGTGGATAGGATGCTGAAAAAACCAAGCATCGATGGCCAGACATTTTGGATTGACTACGTCTGTGAAGCCACTGAGGAAGTATCAGATGAGATGCTGGTGGATGATCCCCTTGAGATCGCTTTGACACAGTCCGAGGGTGAATTTGGGTACTTGAGCGAGGACACAACGGGGTATGCAAAGATGCTTGATTCTAGCAAGATAATGGAGAAGATGGTAGCTTTCGTTGCACTTGACGGAACTGAGGAGAAATCACCAATAGATGAGCCTCGTGCACCTATTGACAATCCGTGGAGCGAACCGAAAGCTTCAAAATTCGAGCTTAAACCACTACCCACTGGGCTAAGGTACGCATTTCTTGGTTCTAACTCCACATACCATACCATCATTAATGCTGAACTGAACAACGTAGAGACTGCTTTACTCTTGTGTGAATTGAGGAAATATCGTAGAGAACTAGGCTATTCTCTAGATGACATTACAGGAATCTCACCAGACCTTTGTATGCATAGGATACATCTAGAAGATGAATCGATGACTTATGTAGAACATCAGAGACGGTTAAACCCGAATCTGAAAAATGTTGTAAAGAAAGAGATAATGAAACTTCTAGAGGCTGGTATCATATATGCTATATCTGATAGTACATGGGTGAGTCCAGTGCATGTAGTGCCTAAGAAAAGCGGTTCGACAACAGTTGAAAACGATAGGAATGAGTTAATCCCAACTAGAACTGTCACTGGTCATAGAATGTGCATCGATTATAGGAAATTGAATGCTGCAACTCGCAAAGATCATTTTCCTCTGCCTTTTATTGATCAAATGCTTGAGAGATTGGCTAACCACCCTTACTACTGTTTTTTAGATGGTTATTCTGGTTTCTTTCAGATTCTGATTCATCCCGATGACCAGAAGACCACATTCACATGTCCTTATGGCACTTATGCTTTCGCAGAATGCCATTTAGTTTGTGTAATGCGCCAGCCACATTCCAACGCTGCATGACGTCAATCTTCACCGACATGATTGAAGACATAATGGAGGTTTTCATGGACGTTTTTTCTATCTACAAACCCTCCTTTGCTGAATGTCTATCTAATTTGTGCAGGGTACTAAAGAGATGTGAGGAGAAATATTTAGTTTTGAACTGGGAGAAATACCACTTCATGGTAAAGGATGGGATCATTTTGGGCCACAAGATTTCAGAGAAGGGAATCGAGGTTGACAAAGCCAAAATAGAGGTGATAACGAGTTTGCAACCACCAAATTCTATCAAAGGCATCAGGAGTTTCCTTGGACATGCTGGTTTCTATAGGCGATTCATCAAGGATTTCTCGAAAATTGCTAGACCGTTGACGCATCTGCTGTGTAAAGGCGTGAAGTTTGATTTCAATGATGAGTGTATGACAGCCTTTCACATGATAAAGGGGCACTTATTAGCGCACCGATCGTACAACCACCATACTGGGAGTTGCCTTTCGAGGTGATGTGTGACGCCAGTGACTACGTAGTGGGCGCTGTTTTGGGACAGCGAAAAGACAAGAGAGTGCATGTTATCTACTATGCCAGCATGACCCTTGATGACGCCCAATGCAAGTATGGTACAACGGAGAAAGAGTTTCTCGCGGTTGTATATGCATTTGAGAAGTTCAGAACATATATGGTAGGCTCTAAAGTAATAGTTCATACTGACCATGCTGCATTGAGGTATCTACTTAGCAAGAAGGATACAAAACCGAGGTTGTTGCGATGGATGCTGTTGTTGCAAGAATTTGATCTCGAGATTAAGGACAAAAAGGGGATTGAGAATGGAGTTGCCGATCATTTTTCCAGAATGCGCATCGACGAGGAAATCCCTATCAATGACTACCTCCCCGAGGATAACGTATATGCAATAGATATTGAGCAGAATGACAGCTTCTTACCCTCTCGAGACGCTAAGTTTCTTGAAATCCCTTGGTTTAGTGAAATTGTCAATTACCTTGCTGCAGAAGTGAAGCCAGAGGGTTTTGCGGGTTACAAAAAGAAGAAATTTTTGCGGGATATAAGGCGTTACTTCTGGGATGAGCCGTAGTTGTACAAGTATTTTTCTGATGGCATCTTTAGGCGATGCGTTTCGGAAGAAGAAGTCCCAGGAATTCTGTTTCATTGCTATGGTTCGGATTATGCGGGACATTTTGCTACCTTCAAGACTGTGTCTAAGGTGTTACAGGCCGGCTTCTGGTGGCCGACCATGTTCTGTGACGCTCACGCTTTTGTCTCCAAGTGTGACGCCTGTCAAAGACAAGGGAACATTAGCAAAAGAAACGAGATGCCTCCAAATTTTATTCTCGAAGTTGAGGTGTTTGACTGTTGGGGAATCGACTTCATGGGTCCTTTTCATTCTTTCGGGAATAAGTACATCCTTGTTACTGTGGACTACGTGTCCAAATGGGTCGAAGCAATGGCAAGCCCGACTAACGACTCCAAGGTGGTCTTTACAATGTTCAAAACTGTCATTTTCCCGAGATTTGGAGTTCTGAGAGTTGTAATAAGCGATGGAGGATCGTATTTCATCAACAAACTATTCGAGAAGCTCTTGAAGAAGAACGGTGTTACGCATAAGGTAGCCACTCCTTATCACCCTCAGACGAGCGGACAAGTTGAAATCTCCAACCGAGAGATAAAGAGCATTCTTCAGAAGACGGTGAGCGTTACACGAAAATATTGGGCCGTGAAGCTTGATGACGCACTATGGGCGTACAGAACCGCCTACAAGACACCTTCCAGTGGCACGAACCCATTTCATCTTGTCTATGGAAAATCATGTCACCTTCCAGTGGAGTACAAGGCGGCATGGGCAGTGAAATTGTTAAATTTCGAAATCAAAGCCGCATCCGAGAGAAGGTTGATTCAGTTAAACGAGTTCGATGAGATCCGCCAAACGGCGTATGAAAACTCAAAAATATACAAGGAACAAACCAAAGCTTATCATGACAAGAAGATTATCCCGAAGAATTTCTCCGCCAATGATCAGGTGCTACTCTTCAACTCTCGCTTGAGACTTTTTCCGGGAAAGCTAAAGTCAAGATGGTCCGGTCCTTTCACGGTTAAGGAAGTCCGTCCTTACGGAGCAGTCGTGTTACTTAACCGACAAGGAGCTGCATTCGTTGTCAATGGTCCGCGTCTTAAGCCATATCTCGCTGACAATGGAATCACCGAGGAAGACACCGTTCCTCTCGGTGATCCTCCTCTTGCCTAAACGGCCCTGGAGTAAAGCTAATGACTAAAAACGAGCGCTTGGTGGGAGGCAACCCACCGGTAAGTGTAAAAAAATTTCTTTGTCGATTTGTTTTCACTAACGTTTCTAATTTTTAGTTTTGGGTTTGAATTTCTAGAACTCAAACACGAAAACGTATTAGATATACTTTCGCAGCACCTAATACCTAAATCTAAACTACTCAACTTTCGTTGGTAATTACGCAGCCATATCAGCAATAAAGTCAAGTTAAATTGGCGTTCACAAAGCTCTATAAGCATGCTTTCGTATTTTATAGCGCAATTGCTCGCCTACACTAGTTAAAGTTAATAAATTCAGCACGTTAGTGGTTTTATCTTCTTAAGATCAGCTTCTAAGTGGCCAATAGAGTATCATGCAATACGAACAAGTATAGAACGAAGAACTCCTAAACATATTTAATCCATTTATCTAACAACTTATCAAATTAAACCATAAAATCCCTTTGAAAGACTCTTTAAACCCAACTGGAAAACTACTCAGACATAGTCATACAACTCATTATCATGATTAATGAGAGTTGTAGACCATTCAAATAAAATAAAAGAAACACAAAGAACAAATAACAAAGGTGATGAAATCGGCGATGATGGTGAACGGTGGTGCGGCCTTCTTTTCTCTGGTGTATTTTGACGATTTTTATGGATCACTTTAATATCTTATGCAGGTGATTTAACTCTGTTTTCAATGGTTTTTAAGTGATTTCCATGTTTTAGTATTTTGAAAGACATTTCAGGTAACTTGGGATAAAAAGTGCATTTCGGAACAAAAGTACGTTTTTGGATAAACTCTGACCGTCATAAGTCTTGCAATCAAAGAAGACCTTCTCACCGTCTGATCATCACCAAATTTGGACACAACAAAGTAGATACAACCAGCTTTCAAGTGCAATTGGATTGGAGACGATCCAATGGTTGGATCCTTAAATATACCTAAAGCCTTGAAGGCAGATGAAGCTGCCTCGAAGAGAAGTCTACCGCGCCTGGAAGAGCCTGAGCCACGGCCAAGCTTCAGTCTGCCGCACCTGGAGGAGATCGACCCGCGGCAAAACACCTGTTTTCCGTGGCCATAAGCCAGGCACTCGCGGCCAAGCCCCGCTGCGACCAAAACGAGTCTTTTCTTCACCCGAGGTCAAAAAACGTCTTTCCACACCACACCCTAAACGAAGCCAAGGCTATATAAACTTATTTTTAGGTCTTTTACGACAGACACACAACATTAGACATTTCTTTTTCACGCTTTGAGGCAGAAGCAATACTCTTGCACTTTGTTCTTCGATTTGGAGCAAGGATTCTCGATTCGAGTTCTTCGATAGAGAAGCTTTCTTCATCCATTTTCTTTACTGTTTTATTTTCTATTATTGATTATGTTTACCTCAGCTATGGCTGAGTAGTTCTTTTGTTGGGTATAAGGTTTCGAAGGGGCTCTCATGGTTCGATTTCTTATTAAGTTTTTAGACTAGGATACAGATTAGGGTTCTTCGTTTTATCATTTTTCTTAATGCATGTTTGCTTGATTGATCCCCTTGCAACAGAACTTAGATATTTTTAGAATTACAAAAGTACTGGATCCATATGCTTGACCTAGGGTAAACGAGCAAAACCGTCACAAGATTTCAAAAGTATACTTGTGGAGGAGTTGTGAGCGTTAACGACTTTTGAGTATAATCACTAACTTTTTGCGTGGGCGGAGACGAAAGCTACCGGTCGAGTATTAAAGTTGTAGGTGTGTAGGGTGTATGAAAATAGACTACACATAGTGTCCGTGTTCCAAGTTTTCAAGAAACCAAAAACGACAAAAAGTCGCTTTAGAAGTCCTAGCAAAGTCTTAGTAGAAATCGGCCATGAACCCTAGAGAATACCCGTTGCCCAACATTTCGTTTTATTGTTTTACAACCTCGTTTTAATCATTTGCTTGCTTACTTTCTGTTTCATTTCATCACTTAATTTAGTTTATTTTCCTAGCTACAACCGTGACAACAAAACCCATAAAAATATAGCTTACGTCTAGACACAAGTTAGGAGTCGTTAGACAACATCACCCCGTGGATTCGATCCCTAAATACTAACTCGCGTGCTGTACTCTTGCAGCATAGTAAAAGGGTAAACCCAGTACGTTGGTACTCATTCCACGAGTGTCAAGTTTTGGCGCCGTTGCCACCGGGGATTGTTTTGCTTGTTTAATTTCGTATTCTAATTTTTGCTCTAGAAATGTTTTTGATTTTCAAGCTCTTTGTTGCTCTTTTGACATTCTCATTTATCTTTGTCTTTTGTTCTAGGGTGCATGAACACTAGGAGAACTCTTAGAGAAACCGTACCGCAATGCAACAAGACAATATCGACAGACACGAGAGAGAACTCTGAAGACTAAAATTAAAGAACTTTAAGGATGGCCGAGAACGACCGTCCGGAAGATCAACTAAACCATGGTAAACTTGATCACGAGGATGACTGTGATATTTCGGATCACGAAGAGGACCAAGAGGCTGTCCATGGTACTAATGACCAACCACATCTCGATCCCGAAGAAAACCAAAACCAAAACCGAATTGCTGAAAATCCGAGGCGATAACTTCCCGTCGATCGTGATGCACCAAGGAATGATGCTCAAGCTAATGCAACGATTCCTCCTAATGGCGAGAACGCCAACCGTCCTGTCCAACCCTCTAATCCTCCAAGGAGACAAGCGCGTAACCGCATCATTGCTGATTTTGATGCACCATATCAACACTTCCAAAACCGAGCCACAATTTAACTTCTTTTACCTCATAGGAACAATTTTGAGATTAAACCTCAAATAATTGCTTTGATTATGCAAAACCAATTTCATGGAGTTACTACCGAGCATCCGATGGAGCATATCGAGTTGTTCGAAGAGATTTGTAGCACGACGAGAACAAACCAAGTTCCTGCCGATTATGTGAAGTGTAAGCTTTTCCCTTTTCTCTAGCCGATAAAGCTCACCGTTGGTTGAAATCTTTGCCCGCATGATCTATCACTAATTGTGAAGAGTGCAAAGCCGCCTTCCTAAACCATATCTAAACGTTCTAAAAATTCAAAATTTTCATCAACAACCGGTGGAATCTTTCCATGAAGCATGAGAACGTTTCAAGGAGTACGAGAGAGATTGCCCTCACCACGGTTTTTCCGGTCCGAATTTGCTCAACACTTTCTACCGAGGCTTATAACCGAAATATCAACTTTCTCTCGACACGGCCAGCAATGGAGATTTTTCCATGAAGACCATCAACCAAGG
Source organism: Eutrema heterophyllum (assembly GCA_002933915.1). Taxonomy (NCBI): domain Eukaryota; kingdom Viridiplantae; phylum Streptophyta; class Magnoliopsida; order Brassicales; family Brassicaceae; genus Eutrema; species Eutrema heterophyllum. The sequence continues at coordinate 213,767 of PKMM01025922.1, read as the reverse complement.
AAGAGCTCTCATCGAGAATCTTGCTATGGCTAATAGCAACTTTCTATTTTCGTCGGAATTTCCGACCGATTTCCGAAGAAATAGATCTGTTAATCTCCCCGTTGCATTTACCGTTTTATAGCCGTTTGCAATTTTTAAACCGGTCGGAAATTGGTTTTAAACCGGATTGGAATTCCGACCAATTTCCGACGAGTTAGGGAATCCTGACCGATTTTCGACGAAATAGATCCGTTAATATGCCCGTTGCACTTGCCGTTTTATAGCCATTTGAAATTTTTTAAACCGGTCGGAAATCGGTCGGGAATCCGCGGAAAATCCATTATAAATATCTCTCCACCCTCATTCACAACTTACAAAAAAAAAAAACATAGAAAATGTCTTCTTCAAACCCAAACCCTTATGATTATTTTCGATCGTGGATGGATAGACCACAACAAGATCCAGCGACGAATCTACTGACGGATGAGTATGCACAAGGTGTTGAGGAATTCATGACATTTGCGACAAACAATAGCATGACGTCGGAATACGGTAAATTGTATTGTCCATGTACTAAATGTCGGAATCATAGATTAGTCTATATTGGGGAAGTATGGAATCACCTTTATAGGAATGGGTGTATGCCGGGTTACAAGATTTGGTATACGCACGGAGAAACTGATTCAATGGTGCAAAATTATTGTAGTAGTTTTAATTATTCCGGTAGGATAGAGGAACCAACACCAGAAGTAGATGCAAACGTTCAGATGGTGAATGATGCGTTTCGTGAAAACGTAGCATCGTATGTTCAAGATGGTAGCTAAGCATCCACTATACAAAGGATGTAGAGAGGGAATATCGCCTTTATCAACTGCAAGTAGGTTGATGACTATTAAGACCGATTTCAACTTGGCGGAGGATTGTGTGGATGCGATAGTTGATTTTGTGAAAGATATTTTACCTGAAGATAATATCACACTAGCTTCATACTACGAGGTTTAGAAACTTGTAGCTGGTCTTGGATTGCAGTATCAGATGATAGATGTGTGCATCAACAATTGTATGATTTACTGGAGAAAAGACGAAACCGTCTCAAGTGTCATTTTTGTCAGAAAACTCGGTATCAGGAAACGGGTGGCAGAGTACATGTTCCACATAAACGGATGTGGTATTTGCCGGTAACAGAGAGGTTGAATAGGTTATATCAAGCCGAACGCACGGCAGGACCTATGAGATGGCATGCAGAACATAACTCAGATGGAGAGATTGCACATCCCTCAGATGCAGAAGCGTGGAAACATTTTTAAGAGGTCTATCCTAGTTTTGCGTATGAGCCAAAGAACGTATACCTCATGTTATCTACAGATGGATTCAACCCTTTTGGGAAACATGAGAGGCAATATTCATTGTGGCTGGTAATTGTCACACTTTACAATTTGCCACCTAGTTTGTGCATGAAATGAGAGTTTTTGTTCCTCACGATTCTCGTCCCCGGACTGGAGCATCCTAAGAGATCCCTTGATATTTTCTTGCAGCCATTAATTTATGAGTTGTAAATGTTATGGAAAGATGGTGTTCAAGCGTTCGATGTTTCTCTCCAACAGAATTTCACGATGCGTGCGGTACTTATATGGACCATAAGTGATTTTCCAGCATATGGTATGCTATCTGGATGGTCGACTCATGGAAGGTTGGCGTGCCCGTATTGTCAAGATAACACTAATGCGTTCCAATTAAAGCACGGTAGAAAGACTTCTTGGTTCGATTTTCATTGACGATTTCTACCGCATGATCATCCATATCGTCGGAGCACGATATTGTTTAAGAAGAACAAAAAAGTATTTGATGGTCCACCTCCTGAGCCAGTTGAGAGATTTTGGTCATGAGAAGACAGTTTCATGTGGTGGTAATGGTCATTTTTCCGTAGACGGTTGTGGCGAGTACCACAATTGGAACAAGAGGAGTATTTTTTGGGATTTGCCATATTGGAAGAACCATCTGCTGCGCCATAATCTAGATGTCATGCACATTGAAATTTTTTTTTTCGACAACATCATGAATACTGTTCTAAATGTGCAAGGGAAGACGAAAGATAATTTGAAGTCCAGATTGGACTTGCCAGATATTTGTTCACGGAAGGAACTCTATGTAATGGCGAACGGAAAATCACTGCCCCCGCTTTCCGTTTGGATGAGCCTTCAAAGGAGGAGTTCTTTGACTGGATTACGCACAGTGTTCAATTTCCAGACGGATACGCATCTAACCTTTGTAATTGCGTTAATATTGGAGAAGGAAAGTTTTCAGGGATGAAGAGTCATGATGGTCACGTTGTCATGGAACGCCTAATTCTATTTGCCTTTGCCGGTCTTCTTCCTAGAAACGTCCATGGAGCTATTGCAGGTACATTTACAAAATTATATATAGTTCGATATATANATATATATTATCTAAATTTTACTAAATTTATTTATCATTTATGCAGGGATCGGTGCTTTCTTCCGGGATATATGCAAGAGATCAGTTACAACAGACGGTATCCGAAACCTGGAGGAGAAGATACCGGTTCTCCTATGCAACCTCGAGAAAATATTTCCACCAGCATTTTTCGATGTTATGGAACATCTTCATATTCCACTACAAGAAAACATGCATTTTGCAACGATTTTTTGCGATGATTTCATTTTGTCGCAAATCAACATCGTTATTACGACGATTTTACGACGATTTTTTATATCGTCGTAAAATCGTCGCAATATTGGGACGAAATGTTTCGTCGTAAACTCGTTGTTAAGTTCGGTCCGATTACCGACGATTTCACGACGATTCCAAAAATCGTCGTAAAATCGTTGGTAATTACCGACGAATTACCAAGGAAATGTATTCGTTGAACTTTGCAACGATTTACCGACGATATATGAGTTAGGTGAGCACGTTTGAGTTAACGGGTGTACGGTTAGGTAAACATATTGTAAAATCGTTGCAAAATCGTCGCAAAATTCGTTGCTAATTCGATGGTAACAAAAATAAAAATCTATATATAGCGGCCAACCTCATAAGAAAAATTTCATATTCAAAAACATTTATTTCTCTCTGACCAACAAAAAATGTATAATCGTCTTGATTCGGAGGGATCGCTAACAAAGGAGTTCGGTGAGGGGGTGGAGGGATTCATGCATCAGGCGGGAACTATACAAAATACGATTACAAGTGGTAAGATGTACTGTCCTTGTCCAAAATGCAAGAATAGGAAATTTATCGTTACCTCGAAGGTGTGGTCGCATATATTAAATAGAGGGTTTATGCCGCATTACTATATCTGGTATTATCATGGAGAAGGTCATGGGGGAAATGCTGGTAGTAGTAGTAGCAATTATCAAGCATCGAATTTTGATGAGTCAAATAATTTTAATCAATTTGATTATCATGCGGAGCATGGTCAAGATCATGATAGGATTCATGACATGGTTACAGCTGCATTTCATGAAACCGTAAGTACATTTGCACCTGATCATCATGATGAGGAACCCAATCTAGATGCACAAAGATTTTATAATATGCTAGATGATGCAAATCAGCCACTCTACGATGGATGTAGAGAAGGTCAGTCTAAATTGTCATTAGCAGCTAGGATGATGACAATTAAAACTGATCATAACTTAGCTGAGGTTTGCATGGATGATTGGGCTGATCTTATTAAAGAGTATTTGCCAGAGGATAATTTGGCTGCCGAAACATACTATGAGATACAGACGTTGGTGTTTAGTCTTGGGTTGCCTTCTGAGATGATAGATGTATGTGTTGACAATTGTATGCTTTTTTGGAAAGATGATGATAAGCTGCAGGAATGTCGATTTTGCCAAAAACCGAGATATAAGCCGCAAGGTACTGGTCGGAGTAAGGTACCGTTCCAGCGGATGTGGTACCTTCCTATAACTGATAGGTTAAAAAGAATGTATCAGTCTGAGAGGACAGCTGCATCGATGAGATGGCATGCAGATCATTTGCAGACAGATGGGGAGGTTACTCATCCTTTAGATGCAATAAAGCGTGGAAACACTTTAAGACGGTACACCCAGACTTCGCTAGAGAGAAACGAAATGTGTATCTTGGTCTTTGCACAGATGGATTTAGTCCATTTGGTATGTCTGGTAGGCAATATTCTTTATGGCCAGTAATCCTAACGCCTTACAACCTTCCTCCAGATATGTGCATGCAAAGGGAATTTTTATTCTTGAGCATTTTAGTACCTGGTCCGAAGCATCCGAAACGTTCTCTTGATGTATTTTTGCAGCCTCTGATAGAGGAATTGGGGCAGTTATGGTATACCGGGGTTCGGACATATGATTTTGCGAGGAAAAAAAATTTTACAATGCGTGCGGTGCTTATGTGGACAATAAGCGACTTCCCTGCTTACGGGATGTTATCAGGTTGGACTACGCATGGGCGATTGGCTTGTCCATATTGTCTCAATAGGACAGATGCGTTTCAATTGAAACATGGTCGGAAAACAAGTTGGTTTGATTGTCACCGCCGATTTCTACCGATTCACCATCCATATAGAAGAAACAAGCGGTTGTTTAGAAAGAACAAAGCTGTTCGTGTTCCTCCTCCTGTTTATCTTTCCGGGGAAGATCTAGAAGCAGAAATTGATCATTATGGTGCACTGGAAACAGTCAATCGTGGTGGAAATTGGCACACTCCAGCTAATATGGCGGATGGATATGGGGAGCATCACAATTGGCATAAGAAAAGCATATTTTGGAAGCTTCCGTATTGGAAGGATCATTTGCTTAGACACAATCTGGATGTCATGCATATTGAGAAAAACTTTTTTGATAACATCATGCATACAGTGTTAAACGTGCGTGGAAGGACTAAAGACAGCGGTAAGTCAAGACTAGACTTGCCTGATCTTTGTTGTCGGAATGAGTTACATATTACAAGCAATGGGAAAGCACCTGTTCCCATATTTCGATTGGGTGCGGAAGAAAAGTCTGCCTTGTTCAAATGGGCGACATCTGATGTGAAGTTTCCGGATGGGTACGTATCTAATCTAGCTAAATGTGTTGAGAAAGGGCAAAAGTTTTCCGGGATGAAGAGTCATGACTGTCACGTCTTTATGCAACGGCTACTTCCTTTTGCATTTGCTGAACTTCTACCAGGAAATGTACACGAAGCAATTGCAGGTAACTTTAAATTAATCACATATGTAAAACATTGATATAATATATATGAAAGGAAAAATTAACAAGTCTACCTTATATGTGGTAATTGTCATTGTAGGCATTGGAGCGTTTTTTCGGGATCTTTGTACCTGCACTTTGTCAGAAGATGTTATTGCACAACTTGATGCTACTATTCCTATTTTGTTGTGCAACTTGGAGAAAATATTCCCCCCAGCCTTCTTTGATGTTATGGAACATTTACCTATTCATCTCCCTCACGAAGCAGAACTTGGAGGACCTGTGCAGTATCGATGGATGTACCCATTCGAGCGATTCATGGGACATTTGAAGCGGAAGGCTAAAAATCTAGCCAAAGTTGAAGGCTCAATAGTAGCAGGAAGTTTAACAGAAGAAACTTCTCACTTCACGGAATACTATTTCGGCTCGAAGGTCCGCACACGGAAAAGGGCAGCACGGCGATATGATGATGGAGGTGTAGGACGAACATATGCTAATGAAGGTGTCCCAGACATCTTTTCTTCAATCGGTCGATTATGTGGAAGCGTGAAGTCAGTTTGGTTTGCGAATGAAAAAGACCATCATAGTGCCCAAACGTATATCCTCTTAAATTGCGAAGAAGTTAGTCAATTTGAGACGTAAGTGTATATATAAACATACATATATATATATATATGGTTCAATTATATATCCATTTATGTTTAATTGGATATACTTTTGTATGCAGTGAATTTGTTAGACAGGTACGAGAAGTAATTGAAGGAATCTCAGAAGACGAAATCAACAAGCGTAAAGATCAACACTTTGCCCCGTGGTTGAAGACGCAAGTACGTAGAAATTAATTACTTGGACTATCTATATAATACATATATATTGATTTTATTAATTAACGATTTAGGTCGAGTATGGGGATACCGCATATCCACTCTGGTTCCATGAGTTAATCAAAGGCCCCATATCGAAGATAACGACTGCACACATGTATTGCACACGCGGATATATATTTCATACATTCAAATACGGCAATCAAAGAGCTACTGCCAACTACGGGGTATGTGTGCGGGGCGAAATAGATTTTTATGGAGTGTTGCAAGACATAATTGAAGTTGAGTACCCCGGCTGCTTAGGTTTGAAATGCGTTCTCTTCAAATGCGACTGGTTCGATCCAACAGTTGATCGAGGGGTCCGTAAAAACAAATTTGGGGCAGTAGACGTCAACCAATCGCGGCGTTATAATAAGTATGAGCCATTCATCCTAGCATCACAAGCAGAACAAGTCAGCTTTGTTCCATATCCGCGAGTTCGGACAACGCGTATCTCATGGTTATCTGTTATAAAAGTTTCTCCGAGGGGTCGAATTGAGGGGCTTGAGGATCTCCCAATGCAGCAAGATCATTGCTCTAATATGCCAGAACCAAATGAGAGCACTGATGACATTCTTTTGATAGATCCTCAAAACAGGGAAGTTGAATATCTCCCAGACGATACAGAGGAAGAAGATGAGGAAGATGAGTTCGAAGAAAGTGATGAACCAGATGATCAAGAAACAGATGTGTCTTCGTCCGAATATGAATCAGAGTGACCGCGCTAGCTAGTAATTATAATGAATTTAATGTATTAATTAATTAATAATGTTTTAATTTTCGGTAATGACTAATTTAAGTGATGCCCTAAACGCTAAACTCGATCCCATCTCCGATTATCTCCGCTCATTTCCCGCCGTAGGAGGGGCGATTAATAAATTACGAGACATAGACGAAATTAAGGTCAAGAAAGGGTTTAATTTGATCTGTGTCACCCTTTGTTGTCCGTAATTTTCTCTATGTGTCTCGTAATTTATTAATCGCCCCAACTACGGCGGGAAATGAGCGGAGACGATCGGAGATGGGATCGGGTTTGGGTTTAGGACATTTCAAAGAATCGTCGCTAAATCGTTGCAACATTGCAACGATTTCGCGACGATTTTAAGTTGCGACGATTTAGCGACGATTCTTTGAAATGTCCTAAACCCAAACCCGATCCCATCTCCGATCTCATCTAAACCTTAAACCCTAAACCCTTTGCCCTATACCTAAACTTTAACATCTTAGCATCTCATTGTATTTTGCAATGAGATGTCAAGACCCTAAACATGGGATTCTTATAAATCGTCGCTAAATCGTCGCAACGTTGCGACGATTTAGCGACGATTTATAAGAAATCTCATCTAAACCCTAAACCCTAAACCCTTTGCCCTATACCTAAACTTTAACATCTTAGCATCTCATTGTATTTTGCAATGAGATGTCAAGACCCTAAACATGGGATTCTTATAAATCGTCGCTAAATCGTCGCAACGTTGCGACGATTTAGCGACGATTTATAAGAAATCTCATCTAAACCCTAAACCCTAAACCCTTTGCCCTATACCTAAACTTTAACATCTTAGCATCTCATTGTATTTTGCAATGAGATGTCAAGACCCTAAACATGGGATTCTTATAAATCGTCGCTAAATCGTCGCAACGTTGCGACGATTTAGCGACGATTTATAAGAAATCTCATCTAAACCCTAAACCCTAAACCCTTTGCCCTATACCTAAACTTTAACATCTTAGCATCTCATTGTATTTTGCAATGAGATGTCAAGACCCTAAACATGGGATTCTTATAAATCGTCGCTAAATCGTCGCAACGTTGCGACGATTTAGCGACGATTTATAAGAAATCTCATCTAAACCCTAAACCCTAAACCCTTTGCCCTATACCTAAACTTTAACATCTTAGCATCTCATTGTATTTTGCAATGAGATGTCAAGACCCTAAACATGGGATTCTTATAAATCGTCGCTAAATCGTCGCAACGTTGCGACGATTTAGCGACGATTTATAAGAAATCTCATCTAAACCCTAAACCCTAAACCCTTTGCCCTATACCTAAACTTTAACATCTTAGCATCTCATTGTATTTTGCAATGAGATGTCAAGACCCTAAACATGGGATTCTTATAAATCGTCGCTAAATCGTCGCAACGTTGCGACGATTTAGCGACGATTTATAAGAAATCTCATCTAAACCCTAAACCCTAAACCCTTTGCCCTATACCTAAACTTTAACATCTTAGCATCTCATTGTATTTTGCAATGAGATGTCAAGACCCTAAACATGGGATTCTTATAAATCGTCGCTAAATCGTCGCAACGTTGCGACGATTTAGCGACGATTTATAAGAAATCTCATCTAAACCCTAAACCCTAAACCCTTTGCCCTATACCTAAACTTTAACATCTTAGCATCTCATTGTATTTTGCAATGAGATGTCAAGACCCTAAACATGGGATTCTTATAAATCGTCGCTAAATCGTCGCAACGTTGCGACGATTTAGCGACGATTTATAAGAAATCTCATCTAAACCCTAAACCCTAAACCCTTTGCCCTATACCTAAACTTTAACATCTTAGCATCTCATTGTATTTTGCAATGAGATGTCAAGACCCTAAACATGGGATTCTTATAAATCGTCGCTAAATCGTCGCAACGTTGCGACGATTTAGCGACGATTTATAAGAAATCTCATCTAAACCCTAAACCCTAAACCCTTTGCCCTATACCTAAACTTTAACATCTTAGCATCTCATTGTATTTTGCAATGAGATGTCAAGACCCTAAACATGGGATTCTTATAAATCGTCGCTAAATCGTCGCAACGTTGCGACGATTTAGCGACGATTTATAAGAAATCTCATCTAAACCCTAAACCCTAAACCCTTTGCCCTATACCTAAACTTTAACATCTTAGCATCTCATTGTATTTTGCAATGAGATGTCAAGACCCTAAACATGGGATTCTTATAAATCGTCGCTAAATCGTCGCAACGTTGCGACGATTTAGCGACGATTTATAAGAAATCTCATCTAAACCCTAAACCCTAAACCCTTTGCCCTATACCTAAACTTTAACATCTTAGCATCTCATTGTATTTTGCAATGAGATGTCAAGACCCTAAACATGGGATTCTTATAAATCGTCGCTAAATCGTCGCAACGTTGCGACGATTTAGCGACGATTTATAAGAAATCTCATCTAAACCCTAAACCCTAAACCCTTTGCCCTATACCTAAACTTTAACATCTTAGCATCTCATTGTATTTTGCAATGAGATGTCAAGACCCTAAACATGGGATTCTTATAAATCGTCGCTAAATCGTCGCAACGTTGCGACGATTTAGCGACGATTTATAAGAAATCTCATCTAAACCCTAAACCCTAAACCCTTTGCCCTATACCTAAACTTTAACATCTTAGCATCTCATTGTATTTTGCAATGAGATGTCAAGACCCTAAACATGGGATTCTTATAAATCGTCGCTAAATCGTCGCAACGTTGCGACGATTTAGCGACGATTTATAAGAAATCTCATCTAAACCCTAAACCCTAAACCCTTTGCCCTATACCTAAACTTTAACATCTTAGCATCTCATTGTATTTTGCAATGAGATGTCAAGACCCTAAACATGGGATTCTTATAAATCGTCGCTAAATCGTCGCAACGTTGCGACGATTTAGCGACGATTTATAAGAAATCTCATCTAAACCCTAAACCCTAAACCCTTTGCCCTATACCTAAACTTTAACATCTTAGCATCTCATTGTATTTTGCAATGAGATGTCAAGACCCTAAACATGGGATTCTTATAAATCGTCGCTAAATCGTCGCAACGTTGCGACGATTTAGCGACGATTTATAAGAAATCTCATCTAAACCCTAAACCCTAAACCCTTTGCCCTATACCTAAACTTTAACATCTTAGCATCTCATTGTATTTTGCAATGAGATGTCAAGACCCTAAACATGGGATTCTTATAAATCGTCGCTAAATCGTCGCAACGTTGCGACGATTTAGCGACGATTTATAAGAAATCTCATCTAAACCCTAAACCCTAAACCCTTTGCCCTATACCTAAACTTTAACATCTTAGCATCTCATTGTATTTTGCAATGAGATGTCAAGACCCTAAACATGGGATTCTTATAAATCGTCGCTAAATCGTCGCAACGTTGCGACGATTTAGCGACGATTTATAAGAAATCTCATCTAAACCCTAAACCCTAAACCCTTTGCCCTATACCTAAACTTTAACATCTTAGCATCTCATTGTATTTTGCAATGAGATGTCAAGACCCTAAACATGGGATTCTTATAAATCGTCGCTAAATCGTCGCAACGTTGCGACGATTTAGCGACGATTTATAAGAAATCTCATCTAAACCCTAAACCCTAAACCCTTTGCCCTATACCTAAACTTTAACATCTTAGCATCTCATTGTATTTTGCAATGAGATGTCAAGACCCTAAACATGGGATTCCATATAATCGTCGCTAAATCGTCACAACTTTGCGACGATTTAGCGACGATTTAGAAGAAATCTGATCGAAACCATAAACCTTAAACCCTTGTTGCATAGGGTTTAGATGGATTTCATCATAATCGTCGCTAACTCGTCGTAATTTACGACGATTTGCCGAGGACTTGATACAATCGTCGCTAAAAGGTCGTAATTTACAAGGATTTAGCGACGATTATGATGAAATCCATATAAACCCTAAACCCTATGTCCTAAACCCTAAACCCTATCCATCTCATTGTTTTTTGCAACTCTCATTGATATCTATCTTGAGTTTGATGAGTTAATCGGAAACAGAAACATGATAAATCACTGTTCTCTCCGCAAACTCATTGTCTTCCTTCATCTTAGCAAACCTACTATGTACGCTTACTCTATTTTTTAGTCTTTCTGCAATCTCGATGAAAATATAGATAATTTGAAGATTTAGGGTTGACGGTAAACATTTAGATGGATTTAGATGTGTTGCAATCGATGTAACAATCGTCGTACCTATGCCCTATACCCTAAACCCTATTTTAACAAAATTACGTCACGGAATCGTCGCAAGTTGCGACGATGTTACGAGGAATCGTCGCAAAATCGTCGCAAAATGTGAATTTAATTTAAAAGGTTTAACCGTTCCCGCGTGTGGGAAACCAAAAGTTTTAATTTACGCGTTGCGACGATTTGGCGACGAATCGTCGCTAAATCGTTGCTCATTAGCGACGATTTAGCGACGAACATGAAATCTATATAAGCCCTTGCTCAGATTTCATTTTCTCATTCTTCAACCTTCACTCTCTCTCTCTAATCTATCTCCTCTCGCGAATCCTTGCAAAAATAAGGTAATAATTTTTTTTTTTTTAATTTGTATTTAATTAATATATGTTAGTATAGATAGGAATGTAACAAAATAGGTGGATAGAAACGGAATCAAATTGATAGATAGAAACAGCAGAAAAATAGAAAATATGACATTTAGAATTATATATAGTAATTTTTTTTCATTTTTATGCAGATGGCCCGTGGTCGTGCCCATTACGCTCAGTTTTTGAGAGATGTTGGTGGCTCGAGTAGCGCACAGCCGGAGTCTTCTGAGGCTACGCAGCCGGATCATTTCGTCCCCGCGACGCAAACACAGAGTGCTCCACCGCCTGGACCACCACCTCAGGTTCCGCAACCTGGAGGACGTGCGCCTGCCCCATATGCCCATATGACGGTGTTGGATTTGCTTGCGCAGCCAGGCCGGCATAGGATTAAGAGATTAGATCCGGATCATACTGACGGTGCAGAATGGTAAAATATATATTTTTAAATTACATTTATTATTACATATATTTACTTAATATTTTTTTAATTATTAATTATTGTTTCAGGTTTGGTGTTGAATGCAAAGTTGGACGCACCGTTTCTGAAGTCATCAAGGCATACTTTTCCGAGCCTCATACCAATTGGAAACAGCTCCCGGGACATGTCAAAGACACATGGTTTAAGATGTTTGCGGTATGTGTAAACAATAATTTTTTTTTCATTATTTTATTATATTTGTATATATAATTAATTCAATTTTATAAAATAGTTAATTATTTTTGTTTCTCATGCAGCAAAAATATCACTGGGATCTTGCGATTCATGGCGAGGTTGAAACATTGTTCTTCGAGAGGGTCAAGTTTCGCCTCCAAGGGGTAGTTGGTGAATGGAAGAAGGCATGGAAGAAAGATGGCGATGAAGCAAAGCCTCCTTCGATGGATAAAGCAGTATGGGACGGCTTGGTGCGGTATTGGCTGGATCCAAACTCGATCAGAACTGCGGAGAAGTGTTCGGCTTCCCGCAACACCGTTGGTCCGGACGGCAGACCTGTGTCTGTGCCTCATACAGCCGGCCAAACGCCTTTTGCGGGTGTTCGTCTAAATATGGTAATTAACTTTATTTAAATTATTTAAATTATTTAAATTATTTAAATTATTTAAATTATACCTTAATAACATTGTCGTTTTTTCTTAGGCCGCCGAAGACGGAGGTGTACTCCCTCCGATGACGAAGGTTTATGAGCGGACGCACCGGAAGAAGAATGGTGCCTTCGTTTCAGAGAAGGCCGAGCAGTTCTTCAACGAGGTGACTTCCAGGGTCACCGAGCGAGAGACACAGATCTCTGGGCAGCTATCTCCTGGCGGTTCGTCGGTCCAATCTGGAGGGTTGAGCACACCCGATATTGACCGGATCTTCGAGGAGGTAAATTCGATTAATATAGTACTTAAATATTTTTAGTTTTTTTTTTATTAAATTCTAATTAACTGTCATTTTAAATGTAGGTCGCCCCTAAGAAAAAGGGGAAAGTCGTCGGGATGGGATCTATTCGAGATGTCTCAGCCGCCTCATCATTCGCTCCGCGACGGCGATCGCCAGAAGATGATCCAAACGTCTTACGAGCCACGATTACGAGTCTTCAGCAGAGGGTTGAGACCGAGTCTACGGCATATCAGGCGAAGATTTCGAGTCTTCAGCAGAAGATTGATATGGAGACTGCATCGAACGACTCGCTCTTCGACATCATGGCGCTAGGGAACCCGGAAATGCAGGAGATGTTGCGGGTTAAGCGACGAAGACGAGCAGAGGCAGCCGCGGCAGAGGCAGCTGCGGCAGAGGCAGCGGCGGCAGCGGCACAAGAAGCGGGGCCAAGTAATCGGCCACCGACGGCTCAACCCGGTCCAGCGGGAGATGGGGAGACACATCCCGAAGTTGTTTTGGGTATCGATGACTTCGAAATAACTCTGTAAATTTTAATAATTATTTTTTTTGTAAAAAACTTTTATTATATAATATTATTTTATTTTATAATTTCAAATTATAATTTCGAAATTAATTAATTAATTATTATTTTATATAAAAATAAATAAATAATAAAAATAATAATTAATTGTTTTAATTTAAACAAAAAACAATTGAAATCGTCGCAAAATCGTCGCAAAGTGCGACGATTTTGCGACGATTAATTAACGTCGATTTTACGACGAATCTAGGTTTACGACGAAATTACGATGAAATATTTACGACGATTTTGCGACGACTATTTGTCCACATAAACATCCTTAATTCGTCGTTTTATTGTCGTAAATTACTTTCGATTTTCCATCGTTTTTACGACGTATTTCTATCCGTCGTAAATTCGAAGTAAATGTTGCGACGATTTTACGACGATTTGTTAGCGACGATTTAGCGACGATTTTTGGTCCCTCGTGAATTAGCGACGATTTTATGACGATTTTTAGTTTACGACGATCAGTTAGCGACGATTTACATTTCGTCGCAAATTCGATGGTACCCCTGTTTTGCAACGATTTTACAACGATATATGTCGTTGCAAAAGGGGTGTTTTCTTGTAGTGTTCATCTCTCTAGGGAAGCAGCACTTGGTGGGCCAGTTCAATATCGATCGATGTATCCTTTTGAGCGGTATATGTTCCACCTAAAGAAGAAGGTGAAAAATCTTGCAAGAGTCGAGAGTTCTATTGTTGCACAGAGCATTAATGAAGAAGCATCCAACTTTGCGAGCTACTACTTTCCATCTTCGGTCAAGACTAAAAGTAGACGACCTGCACAACATGATGATGGAGGAGAAAAACCACCGTATCTGGTCTATGTCCCAAATCTATTTGCACAAATTGGAAGGCTTAGTGGAAAAGGGAGGCCTCGGCGACTAACAGAGGAGGAACAAAGGCATTTGCATACATATATTCTGACAAACTACGACGACGTTTTGGAATATGAGAGGTATGTACCTGATTTTGATGTTTATTAATTACCAAAAATCCTTGATAGTATTTTGGATAATGTATTTGTTTTATTCACAGTATTCACGGTTATGTTTGCTAGGGTTAGATATGATATTTCGAAAGAATTCAATGTCCAACCATCTTAAGAATCACTATTTTGGAGCATCTACTCAAAAACCTACAAGAAACCAAAAAGTGTAAGTATAAGTTCTATGTTTCGTTAACAAAGGTTAAACTCGTTCTCCTATCGATTCTTAAAAATCGTCATATACTTTATTTTATGTTTACATTGCTAGATAGTGGTTAGACATAAGATGTTTAGATGTTTCTTAAACCCTATACGGTTTAAAAATTAAGTATTTCGAACCCTAAACCCTATTTGGTCGGAAATTCGTCGGTAATTTCCGACCAACTCCCATCGGGATTTACTTAGCATTTTTTGAAAATTTTTCATATAGATTCCCGACCAATTTCCGACCGATATGATATTTTTCGTAATTTACACGTGTTTATTACCCAATCAAAGAGCATGCAATTTTGTAGATCGCTCGGAAATTGGTCGGGAATGCCGACCGATTTCCGACAGTTGATATATCATGGTTTTTACCCCTTTTAAGCCATGATATAGGTCCATTTTATAGAGTCTTTATACTATTTTGTAGTGTTTTAGAGTATTTTACAGGTTTTAGCATGTTTGGAACATAATTGGAGATATTGGAGCATTTTGGAGCAAAACAGAAGATTGTGTAGCTGAATACCCGATTTGGAGCTGAGCATCGATCGATACTAGGCAGTATCGATCGACACCCACTTCAGCAAGACACAAGTCGCGACTTTTATGAAGAATTGAAGAATTGCAAAATTGCCCAGAAGACTTTATTATTTACAATTTAGCCCAAAACGTGTTTTAACATTATAATTAGGTTTTTCAGCCACTTTTGTTGGCGAAGCTTGATTTTACTTCTGTTCTACTTTGGTTTTTGGAGAAACAACTCTTAACTCCTATTTTCTTATTTGATTTCCTTGAAGATTTATTCAATCATGTTTATTGTTTCAATCTCCATGTCTGAGTAGATCCCTTGTTAGGTTCAGGGTTCAGGGTTCAGGGTTCTTATAAGGGTTTTCTCTGAATGTTAGGTTAATTGAATAATTAGGGTTCACTATCTGAATTAGTTCTTCGCCTTAGGTTGTTCCCATAGCTAATTCTAGGTTGACGAATCTAGAACTTAGATCTTAGGATAATTGGTTAGGCACGAGAGTGCGATTAATTACCTGACAGAACCTAGGTGAGCAAAATAACTATTCGCAAAGAGATTTGGTTTAGTTGTTTTGTGAACAAATCAAACCTGAACTAACAGCTGGTTTAGACTTTAGGATTCGCAAAGAGATTTGGAATTCTAGGATTTAGACTTAGATAGTTTTCGCAACGAGAGTTGGTTAGCTATACTTTAGTGATTTGAGTTCAAGAACCGCGCTAAATCTGAATCCTGTTAGTTAGCTATCTACATTCCTAGAATTCCTGAGAAATACCCTGAGCCTAACTTCTTTCCAATCGTTTTACAACTCGTTTAATTTACGCATCTGCTTTTAATTACATTGTTGGTTTAGTTTAATTCTGATCTGAATAATCTATTGTGTGTTTCCCTGAGTCCCTGTGGATTCGATCCCTAAGTATTACAATCGATAAAGCTTTAGTACTTTAGGGTATTAATTTGAGCATATCAAATTTAGCGCCGTTGCCGGGGATTCAATTTCGCCATTAGATTTCAGTGAAGAATTTCGTCTAAATCGTCGAGTATCGATCGATACTCCTTGGTATCGGTCGACACCCGACACGTTTTTTTGTAGTTACTTACGTTCTTGATCTTTTGTGTTTCAGGTGTATGCCTACTCGAGAAACCAAGAGAAACAAGAACACACAGCTAGTTGATTTGTCAAACGAGCAGCTAGCACAGTTGGAACGCATACTAAGAAAAGCAAAGAAGCCAGTAGAGATGAACAACAATCTAGTGATTTTGGTTCAGGATGAGGCTGGTGCTTTCAGAGACCGCGAGGGTCATTTATGCAATGAGGCTGGACATCGACTTGATGGAGAGGGAAACATCATAATCCCTCCACCAGCTGTCGATGAGATTGCCGCGCGAGTTGCGCGCAACAACGAGGGGAATAATGGGAACGTTGCGGTTAATCTTGCTAGAACAATTGGTGAATGCAACAGACCTGACCAGTTCTACGCAAATCGATCAGCGATTCGTATTCCCACCTTTCAGAGGAATGACTTTGAGCTGAAGCCCGCGTACTACACTCTTGTGGGTCAGCAAACTTTCCATGGTCTTCCTCATGAACATCCCATGGATCATATTGAAAAGTTCGAGGATTTGGTCTCTAGCATCAAATGCAATGGTGTACCCTACGACTACATGTTCTGTAAGCTCTTCCCATACTCTCTTGGTGGGGATGCTTCTTATTGGCTCAAGCAACTACCAGCTGGGTCATTAACTAACTGGGATGAGACTAAGACTGTCTTCCTAAATAACTTCTATGATGATGCGAGATCATAGGAGTTTAGGAACAAGATTTCCCAGTTTTCTCAGGGAACGACTGAGGCTTTCAAGGCTGCCTGGGCGAGATTTATATCGTATCAGAGGGATTGTCCACATCATGGGTACACTATGGTTCAGCTACTGAGTTTCTTTTTCAGAGGGAATAATTGGAGATATCAGATGGCTTTGGAATCTGCGAGCAATGGAAACTTCTTTACCAAATACCATGATGATGCTTATCAGCTAATTGAAAACTTTGCGTCTAGCAATAGCACAAAGAGTGCTGACATAGAGCATAAGAAGCTAGCTGGTGGTATGGGAGGTTCACAGATTGCTGAGGTGCATGCGAAACTGGATTCGGTGCACAATTTGTTGATGGGCAAGCAGCAGAAGGCTGTTCACTTTGCTGATGATGTCGAGGTTTTCAAGGAGGATGAGGTAGAGGATGTTAACTACGTTGGTGGTTCTAGTTTTCAAGGTCAGAGGAATCAATACAACAACAACTTTCAGCAAGGAGGATTCAAATCTGAGGGTTATCAAGGTGGTTCTGGGTCGAATCAGTTTAGCCAGAAACCTTTCCAGAGCAGTGGTTACACAAGGAACTATGGGAGTTCATCTTATCAGCAGGTACCTGCTAAGACTCCTGAGAGTAAGATCGAGGATATGCTTGAACAGCTGGTTCAAGGGCAAGAGAAGATGACGGTGAGCTTTAATGGGAAGTTGGATGCTCTGTACACCGATCTGAATGGGAAGATCGAAACTCTCAGCATGAACCATAAGAAATTGGAAATTCAGGTCGCTCAGACTGCAGAAGCTGTGAAACGACAAGAGGGTTTTCTTCCAGGTAGAGGAGAAAACCCAAGGAGGGAGCACATCAATGAAATCATCTCGAGCAGTGCAGAGGAAGTCACTACAGGAGTGAAGAACAACCCAACTAAAGAGAATTTTGTTGATTTCACTGAAGATGACGATGAGGATTCAGGGATTTCCAGGGTATCGATCGACACCAGACAGTGTCGATCGACACCAGTCTAGACACATGCCCGAATCGTTTCACATCCACAAGTATCGATCGACACCACCCAGTATCGGTCGACACCCGTCCAAAGATCCACCGAGGACGTCTCAAAGCAGCAAGCATCGATCGACACCCTTCCTATGTCGATCGATACCCACCCAGTGGTCGGCAAGAAACCAAGGATGAGTGTCGACAGAGCTCGCAAGTCTCAGGTACTGAAGCCTATGACTCCTCGACATCTCAGAGATCCCATTACTCCGAAGCAGCTGCTTGGTTTTGAGAAGATGGTACGAAGGATTCCCCACACACTGACTTTTGAAGAAGCTCTAGAGTACCGCCCTTTACTTAGCCATTTCAAGGATTGCAGAGAAACCATGGAAGAAATCGAAATACTCTTCATCAAGGCAAGAGCCAGATCGCTACCGCCTAGGAAGTTGATCAAGAGGGAAGACCCAGGGAAATTCTCTGTTCCATGCTCCATCTCTGGAGTCAAGTTCAAGGAATCCCTTGTTGACTCAGGGTCTGGTGTCAACCTCATGTCAAGGGAGAATGCGGAGAAATTGAAAGCTGATATGGGATCTCCCAAGACACTTCTCACATACGCAAACTCCACCAGCTCACTTCCCTATGCTACGATCCTCGATTTGCCTGTCGAAGTAGGAGATTGTCTGGTTCCTACTGATTTTCAGGTTGTGGAGATGAGCGAAGGATCTAAGGTTCCTTTAATTTTGGGAATTCCGTTTATGACTACTGCTAGCGCGATCATGGACACACCGAACAAGAGAATCTCTTTCTCTTACATTGACGACGAGGTCTACTATGACGCCATCCCTTCTAGAAGAACACCCAGACATGTCTCATGCATCACCACTCCTGCTGGCGAGATGCTGATGATCGATCTGCTGGATGAGCCTTGCGATGAGCCAAAGGTCGCGACCGTTTCGGATGAACCTCCCCGCATCACCAAGAAGGTTGCCAAGAAGGCTAAAGCAACAAGGAAGAAAGCGAAGAGAAAGAAAGTCGAAAGTGATGCCCAAGTCACCTTGATCCCTCAGAAGTGTGATGGAGACTCGATCGAGTACAAGGTGAAGCACAAAGGAGCCTCGAGACCATTCGCCAAGGCTAGAGTTATTCTTACTCCAGAGCTGAAAGAGAAAGGAAAGGAGGTTATAGAGAGCATGCTGAGCAGAACTCTGAATCTGGAGGTGTCTACTTGTGGAGCTTACATGGGAGTGACTTCTCAACCTCGCTTCAACTAATCACCTGAGCAAAGTCAAGCTACTGACGTTAAACAAGCGCTTGGTGGGAGGCAACCCACTGGTGAGTCTGTTTTTTTTTTTTTTTTTTGGGTTTTTTTTTTGGTTTTGTGTCTTGTGTTTCACATGCAGCAGATTCAGAAGAGGAGTATCGATCGACACCCACACGGTATCGATCGACACCATCCACACGCAAAAGGATCTGGGTATTTCTCAAGGGACCGTGAGCAACATATCGATCGATGTCGAATTAGCATCGACCAATTTTCCCTTGTATCGGTCGATATCACCATGGTATCGGTCGATACCCGCCACCCAGGTAAGCCTCCTTCGATTTTCATCCATCCACTCAACTCTTTTGATTTCTTTTACCAACTCTAGGCTAGATAACACTGGGGACAGTGTTGTTTAAGTCTGGGGGAGGTAGTCGCTGACATTGTGTTTGTTTTTCTTAGAGTCAGTCGTTTTTGTACCAAAAATTGTTTTATTGAGTCAAAATTTGTTGGAGATTATGATCTTGTTCTTGAATCTAATGCTTTGACTTTGCTTCTAAGTGTCCACCGTTACAGAATCAGTTACAAATCGACTAATGAAAAATCCAAAGGTTGGCGAGTTAACTAGAAGACACACATGTTTCCAGCAGAGTTCTCTTAAAGCCTGAGCCAAATTTTTGCACTTCATCGACGTGGTTAGTATTTACAGAGCTTGATTCCTCATTCATATCTGACAATGGAACCCATGTGTTTAAAAGTGATAGTATCTCTCTCCCCTAATATAAGTTAATAAAAAAGAGCATAAAAATATGAAATGATTTTCTTCTGAGTAGAGGGTTAGGAATGTTTCCAGCGATCCCATTATTCTACTTGGTGAGGAATGATCACACAGAGGATTGGAAGCGAGGCTAGGATTTTCCTATGATGTCATTATTCGTCTACACCCTTTGATATATTGAGAGGGAAGAACCGGGGATTCGGTGGCAAACACCACCAATACTCGCGTCTCATACCTTGATGTGTATATGCGAATCTAAAAAAAAAAAAAAAAAAAAGAACAAAACAAGAAATAAGTCTGGGGGAGAGAAAGTGATACAAAAAATGTGAAATTGGGTGGTTCCTTGTCATGATATTGTATGGGAAAGAATCTAGAAGGTTCTTGGTATTAATCACAGCGATGAAACTGGCGATGAGGGGTTTAATTGAACGATGTTGCGAGATAATGTGTGTAGTCTGGGGAAGATGCGAATGTCTACGGAGAAGTACATGGTGGTTAGATTTGGATATGGTTAGCTGACATTTGGGTGCTTGGGAAAAGGGTCATTGCAGTGTTTCATGAACAGGTGAGTCTCCGGGTTTTCAAACCTCTCTCTCTGGTTGAGTCTTCTATTTGTTTGAGGGCAAGCATAGGCTAAGTCTGGGGGCGTGATATATCATGGTTTTTACCCCTTTTAAGCCATGATATAGGTCCATTTTATAGAGTCTTTATACTATTTTGTAGTGTTTTAGAGTATTTTACAGGTTTTAGCATGTTTGGAGCATAATTGGAGATATTGGAGCATTTTGGAGCAAAACAGAAGCTTGTGTAGCTGAGTACCCGATTTGGAGCTGGGCATCGATCGATACTGCCTAGTATCGATCGACACCCACTTCAGCAAGACACAAGTCGCGACTTTTATGAAGAATTAAAGAATTGCAAAATTGCCCAGAAAACTTTATTATTTACAATTTAGCCCAAAACGTGTTTTAACATTATAATTAGGTTTTTCAGCAACTTTTGTTGGCGAAGCTTGATTTTACTTCTGTTCTACTTTGGTTTTTGGAGAAACAACTCTGAACTCCTATTTTCTTATTTGATTTCCTTGATGATTTATTCAATCATGTTTATTGTTTCAATCTCCATGTTTGAGTAGATCCCTTGTTAGGTTCAGGGTTCAGGGTTCTCATAAGGGTTTTCTCTGAATGTTAGGTTAATTGAATAATTAGGGTTCACTATCTGAATTAGTTCTTCGCCTTAGGTTGTTCCCATAGCTAATTCTAGGTTAACGAATCTAGAACTTAGATCTTAGGATAATTGGTTAGGTACGAGAGTGCGATTAATTACCTGACAGAACCTAGGTGAGCAAAATAACTATTTAGCAAAGAGATTTGGTTTAGTTGTTTTGTGAACAAATCAAACCTGAACTAACAGCTGGTTTAGACTTTAGGATTCGCAAAGAGATTTGGAATTCTAAGATTTAGACTTAGATAGTTTTCGCAACGAGAGTTGGTTAGCTATACTTTAGTGATTTGAGTTCAAGAACCGCGCTAAATCTGAATCCTGTTAGTTAGTTATTTACATTCCTAGAATTCCTGAGAAATACCCTGAGCCTAGCTTCTTTCCAATCATTTTACAACTCGTTTAATTTACGCATCTGCTTTTAATTACATTGTTGGTTTAGTTTAATTATGATCTGAATAATCTATTGTGTGTTTCCCTGAGTCCCTGTGGATTCGATCCCTAAGTATTACAATCGATAAAGCTTTAGTACTTTAGGGTATTAATTTGAGCATATCAACAGTTCTAAAAAAAACCGAGAAAATTGACCGCCAAACGAAAATAATTACGCGGTTTATTTTTTGATTTCTGACCGATTCCCGACTGAATGGATCAGTCGGAAATCAATTGCTGTAAATCACCAATTCATCTTCTTCTTCCTCATTTCGTTTCTTCGCTTCTCTCTCTCTCTCCGCCGACGATTTCTCTCCGCCGTCGCCTCGCCTTGCCGTGGGTAAGCCCTCTTCTCCTCTCTTCTCTTCCTCTTCTCTTCACCTAATACTTTCTTCTCTTCTTTTTTTCTAGGTCGCCCGAGCCACCTTGCTGTTCGTCGGAGCCGCCGTCCTACCGTTCGCCGGAGCCGCCGTCCTGCTGTTCGCCGGAGCCGCCTTCCCTCCTCATCGTCGGAGGCGTCGCCGCCTTCACCATGTAAGCATCCTTACTTTTTTTTTTGGGGTAAAATAAGATGATTAGGTTGTTAGATTTGTGGTTAGATTAGGTTGTTAGATTTGTGGTTAGATTTGTTAGATTTTAATTTTAATTTTAGTTGTAGTTATATTTTTAATTTTAATTTTAATTTTAGTTGTTGTTAGATTTTTGGTATTTTAATTTTAGTTTTAGTTTAGGTTATAAATTTTTATTTTTAATTTTAGTTTACGTTATAAATTTTAGTTTAGGTTATAATTTTTTTATTTAATAGGTTGTTAGATTTGTTTAGGCTATAAATTTTTTTTTATAAAAATTTATAGAAGAATATTTTTTTAGAATTTTACAATTGAATTTTTTAAATTTTAATGGAATATAAAACGTTTTTGCGTTTATTGAATAGTAAAGAAATTTTTGTGTTTTTTTTTGTTTTTTTGCGTTTTTTTGTTATATAACAAATTTTGCGTTTTTTCTAGATCGTACGAAGGTTTCAATAACATTCACCGCGGTGGTTCATCTCGCGGTGGTTCGTCTCGAGGCACGCAACCACATCAACAGAGCGGTTCGCCAATGGAGACCCTTTAGTCATAGACAAAGTCCGGGGGTATCGAATGTCCCGGAGTCGCACAGTCAAGCTCCTCCAATCATGTCCATCGAGGAGTTAGTCCAACAGCTAGGGCGGGACTTCCACATCCGGCTTGATCAATGTCTAATTGGAAGATCGACATGGTAAAAAAAAAATTTTTTTTAATGTCAAATTGTTTATTGTTTTTCTTTTTTTTGTAGGTTTGGTATATCGAACAACGGGATTAGCAAGTCCATTTTGAGAATGTTGCATTCGATCCTCGACAAACCGTACAAGAAGTTTTCAGATATCCCGTATAAGGAGAAACAAATTTGGTTTAGACAATTTGCGGTAAGTTGTAAATTACTATTTTATTTTTTTACATATTTATATGTTTTTTAAATATTTTTATAAGTTTTTATTTTTGTTTTTTTAGCAAGAGTTTACATGGCATCACTCTGACACGACCACGGTTGAAACGGAGTTTATGAAGGAGGCGCATACGTAGTTCAAGAAAAACATGAACGAGTGGAAGCAAAAGTGGAGGAAAGGGCAAGACAAACCGAAAGGCTTGAACGCTTCGGTTTGGGAAGGCTACAATCCATATTGGCAAAACCTCGAAGACTAATTCGGAAAACCGAAAGAGTGATCGCTCCAGTAAGGGACAGTACATCCATAACTCCGGTTCGAGCAGCTTTCGGACCCGAGAAATATAAATGGTAATCTTTTATTGTTTACATTGTTTTCTATATTTAATAGTTAAATTAGTTATTAATATTTAAATTTATTTGTTTTTTTAGACAAATGAGGCCGGAGATGTGCGTCCGAATCATCAGGATCCCCTCATGAGGGAGATCTACGAGAACGTGACGAAGAAGAAGACCGAGCTGACCCAGCAGTCACAAGGCGACTCCTCCTCTTCCTTCGAGATGACGTGGGAAGAGGTCAACCGTCTCGTTATCAACGTAAGTTTTTTTTTGTTTTCATTTAGTTTTACATTATAAGTTTATAATGTTCTAATTTATTTTTAATTTTCTACAGGAATTTTCCCTTGATAAAAAGGGCGGCGTCGCGGGGTTTGGGTAAGGTCCCGGTTATGGAAGCCGGGGTTTCGGGTTCTCCTTATTTCTCTGAAGATCTTGTCCAGCAGAATAAAGAGCTGAAGTTAAAAGTAGCAGCTTTGGAGGCGGCGAAAGCGAACACCGAAATGAAGTTAGGTGCTACACAAGAGGAGCTTACAGAGGCAAGGTCAGATATCGCTAGCATATCGGATTGGATNTATTACGACGGTATTACGACGGATTACCAATTTAAAAATTCAAGAAATCGATGTAATTTTGCGATGTAAAATCGATGTAATGTCGTTGTAAATTTACATCGATTTTACGACGGATTATTTACGACGATTTTACGACGATTTGTATTGGTCCTAGGTTTTACGACGGATTTACGACGATTATCAAGTAACGACGATTTGGCAATCGTCGCTAATCCGTCCCAAAGTCTGTTTTACATCGATTTTACATCGATTATGTCCGTTGTAAACGACCTGTTTTCTTGTAGTGAAAGATTCATCATGTCTTTCATGTTTCTCAGCTCAAAGCTATAATGCAGATGTTGGTCAAGTTACTCCTTTACCTGAGACTTTCTATGATGTTGGTCAATTTGTTCTTGACGCCGAGTCAGTTGCAGACTCTCGCTATAATGTAGATGGGCAACATGGTTTCTGGCTTCGGATTTTGATAATCAATACCTTTCATTTAAGCTTGAGGAGGGTATTGATGGGTTCAAGAGAGTATATGTGAGAAGGAAGAAGAATGAGCAGAACAGAGGAGAAGGGGAAGAAGTCAACATTTCTGTATGACCAAGGAAAGACTCTTTCGCATGAAGAGGGTTTCTGTTTCAAGTTTGACTTTAAATAAAAGTAGTTGAAAATTAGTTTGATTCATTCATTCATTTTGTAACAGAATCTGATGGGTGACGATCATGTTGAGATCGTTGTGATGGATGTTTCTCTTATTCATTTCAATATACGAAGGAATTTTACAGAGAGTTCATAAGTACAAACTTAAAAGTATGGTGAATCTCTGAAGATGCAACATTAACTGAACATGTAGATGTGGAACCCTGTAGCACATACGACGTACCACATATGACACCCTTTAAAATCACATTTGAACCCTTGTAGACCTTCAAAACTCCATCTTCACATGAATACTTGAAACCTTTACCGTCTAGTAGACTCAAAAATATCAAGTTCTTCGTCATCGAAGGAACATGTCTAAATTCGTTCAATGTGAAAATTCTACCATCATATGTCATGAGCTTAACCGAGCCAATTCCAAACAACCTTACAAGCAAGACCATTGGCCATTTCAATGCTGCCATAATCTACTTGCTCATAAGTTTAAAACCACTCTCTCCTTGAACACGTACATATAATAAGACGCTCCAGTATCTATAACCCACACCTCAGAGGAACGAGTGTGTCCTTCAGAAACTATAGCAACGTCCACTTCAAACCTTGTGTCAGCTTCTGCTACAACAGCAGATTCAGATTGCTTCTTCTTCTTAGGACATTCTGATTTCCAATGTCATTTCTCCTTACAGTAATTACAAACATCGTCTGGTTTAGGACCCTTTAAAAACGACTTCTACTTGTCTTTTCCATATCCCTTACCACCGTTGACTAATAATCCATAGTCTTCATTGTCTGTACATGTACCATATGCCTTATGACGCATCTCCCTACTGTGAAGAGATGATATGACTTCCTCCAATGAAATTGTATCTTTACCGACTATAAACGATTGCACAAAGTTCCCGTATAATAACGGTAGAGATACTAACAGAGGCAAAGCAGCATGCATCCTCATCCTCCACCTCAACATCGATATTACGTAGTTCTAGTAATAACGTGTTCAACTGATCTAAGTGATCCTTGAGGTGCGTACCTTCCTGCAATTTCAATGCGAATAGGCGTTGTTTCAGAAGCAACTTGTTCGTTAGAGACTTTGTCATGTACAACGTCTCCAACTTCCCCATAGACAGCAGCAGTCGTTTCGTTTGCAACTTCGATGATGATCTCATCTGCAAGACAAAGCAAAATCGTTGAGTGTGCCTTCTCCTCCAGACTTTCCATCGCAGCAGCGTCGCCCTTGTTGTCTTTCAACAGCGCCGCCCACAAGCCTTGTTGCTTCAGCAACGCTTGCACCTTGATCTGCTAGAGGATGAAGATGTTCCTCCCTCTCGATACTCATGTTTAACCCAAACATCTTCTCACCAGACGCGGAAACTCCAAGAACCTGGAGCTCTGATACCAGTTTGTTGTAACGGGTGCGAGAAGATAAGCTATAAACGTAAAGAAACACAAATTTAACATGGTTCACCAACGATGTGTTGGCTACCTCCGCGGGGAAAGGAGACTGATTTAGAGGTTGAAGGTCCAGAAAACCCTTCTGGAGGTTTGGATTACATCAGAATTAGGTATAACAAGGATATTTATAGCTAATACCTAGTTAACCATAATCGTATTTGGACCTATTCGCTTAGGACCATGTAGAGACTTTAAGCTTAGCTTCAGCCCATATAGGAGTTACCCTAACCGACAATCTGCAATAAGCTACGTAGATTACACCTCATGCGATATGCTACGTGGCTTATGCCTCATGCGATCAGCTATGCAGCTTGCACCTTCTACAATTTGCACCTTCTGCAGTCTGCTGTGTAGCTCACACCTTCGGCAACCTGCACCTTCTGCAGTCTGCTATGTAGCTCGCACCTTCTGCAATCTGCTCTATAGTTTGCACTTTCTGCAGTATGCACCTACTGCAGTTTGCACCTTATGCATCTTCAGATTCAAGGCATATCAACACTTTGGATGTGGTTGCCTAAACTCGAGTACATTACTGATTTCGAATATTCAAAGCTTACACTTAGGGATTTTATCAACAAGAATCTTTCGTTACATAGAGCTCTGGTCACAGAAAGCTTGCACCTCAAATTTTACTGTGAATCAACTGAACCTGAGGATATTAAACAGTGGGTTGGAATCGCGGTTTCTCAACACGTTCATGAGCTAAGTATCCACCATTCAGTGTTTTCTGATGATGTATTGTTGCCTAGTAGCTTGTATACCTGCAAATCGCTGGTGAATTTGGAACTCGAAGGCGATATTCTTGTAGATGTTCTTCAAATGGTTTTCCTCCCTTGCTTGAAAACTTGCCATCTCCGAGCTGTGAAATACTCGTACGAGTATTTTCTTCGGCTGCTTCTATCCTATGGCCTTGTCCTTGAAGATCTGATTATTCGACGAGTTGAGGATGACAATGTGGGAGCGTTAGTTGTTGTGGTCCCCTCCTTGAAGAGGTTATCCTTGCATATAAGTAAGAAATGTTCTTCTGATGGGTATGTGATAGTTGCCCCTTCTTTGAAGTATTTCAAAGTTAGGGATATTAGAGAGAGTGTCTCCTTGATTGAGCTTATGCCAAAGCTGGAAGAGGCAGGTATCGTCGTTGTGGAAGATATCGACAATCTTCTTGAATCAATCACATCTATCAAACGTTTTTCGTTACGCGTATTTTACACCAGAGAAGAAGAGGTATAATCTGTTTCCATCTATCAAATTCAAGTTTCTTTTGTTTTTTCAATCGCACTATATTTAGTTATAACACTAAATGTGTTACGTTGTGCCATGTGCAGCCTGTGTCGTGCTGGTATTGTCTTCAATCAGCTTGAACATCTGACGATATGTATAAACATCGATCACTGGTCGAAGTTACTTGTCCGGTTGCTTAAAGATTCTCCTAAACTGCGAGTCCTCAATCTCTACGTCGATGTAAGTTTCTTCATTCGATCTAAAAGCACTGTGCGGTGAAATGTTATTAACTCTCTCCTTTCTTTCTTTTTTTATGTCAGATGTATCCACAATTTGATGACGATCAACCAGTTAGCTGGAACATTGAACAGAGCTCTGTTCCTGAATGTTTCTTGAAGAGTCTAGAAACTTTTGTGTTTGCAGGGTACGAGGGAAGACAAGAAGAGAGTGATTTCTTGAGATTTCTCTTCAACTATGCTCGTCGCTTGAAATATTCATCAATCTTTAGATGATCATGTTATATGTTCCACAATATAAACTTGAAAATTGGTCAAGAAGTTGTCGTATTTGATTCTGAATTTTTAGGTTTTGTTTTGTTGTCCAAGAACACAATTAGGTATTTATCTGAATGTGGTGGAACTTGTAACTTCTTATCAACAAAAAAACCAGATAGTGAAAAAAGAACAAAGAAGAAAAAATAATACATACTCTAGTTACAAATGGAATGATCATAATCTATATAACTTACAACAACATCAACTTCCATGTTCTTTTGTTTCAACCAAAAAACTCTCCAATAAACAAACTTGCGACTCAAGAAAAACTCCACCGTGTTATAAAATTGAAAGAGACTAAAAATAACAGAGAAGAAAAGAAAAGAAAAAAGAGAATCTCTCATCTGAACTATTTACCATTTTTGCAACATTGTGTTGGTTCTTTCAAATGCCAACCCACTTGACCCATCTGAAAAACCTCCCAACCCTAAACGGCAACTCATAGTCTTTAGCAAGAGCTGGTTCTCTCGTTGCAGTCTCACTATCAGACCAAACATAAACTCCACGTTCTTGCTTGCTCCCGGGAACCGTATTGTCCAAAACCACGGCCATGATGAACGCAATCACCATATTCATCGATAGCAGCATGTTCATCACATAGTTCACCTGCAAACCGGAACAAAGAAGATGATAAATCAATAGAATTTGTCCTGAAAATTCATCCGCAGAGTAAGGCGTAACGTACCCCTTTATATTGGCTTTTGAAGGGTCCATGAGAAGCAACAATGTAAGGTTGGTAATAAGTTGGAACAGAGAGGTTCGAGTTTGGAGAAATGCCATACTGCTGGAAGTAAGCTGGGACAGAGAGAGAAAAGAACAACGATAACCCGACGATTATGATATTCCGCGAGCTTCCAGCTTCGCTATAACGTAAGTTGGAAAGACCTAAAGCCGTAAACATTGCCCACATAAAGCAGAGAAGAGAAGCAACCATGACTTGAGGAATCGATGCGATAAACCCTCCAACTTTACCTGAGGATATCAAAAGTTTCTTTAGCCAAAAAACAGTAAAAGAAGATTAATTATAACATAGAACTTGGAATTTAAAGCTAAATAAGCAGTGACCACTTACTTACCAACAAGGGAAAATATAACTAAAACACATGCGCCTAACTCCACGACCCTGCGGCTTCCCATTTTGGTCACAGCGATTGTGTGAACGTTTTCGGTTAGGGTGGTTGAACCAGTACCTGTACCCCAAAGACCGGCTAAGACACTTGTGAAGCCTTCAAGACCAATTGCCCGACTCACAACACCAGGAGTTGGAGGCCTCGATGCTACCAACAGAGAAGAAGCGTGGTACGAACCAACCTGACCGTAAAAAAATTTACCATATATGAATTGCATATCATCAACTGATTAGTAAAAGTGCAATGCTTTGACTTCAAAATACAAATTTGATGGTTGAACTTAAGTTGATAGAAAACACTAACCGAATCTACTGAAGCAATTATGGAGACCACGCACATAACAAGAGACATTTTCCAGCTGAATATCGGCACACCCCATTGCAAGGGGTAAGGAAACCTAAACCAAGGGGCGGATCTCAGTGCATGAGAAGTATCAACCCGGCAGTACTTCATTCTGGTCATGTATTTTCTGCAGTGGCTCGATACAACATTTGAGATGGGGACATTTGGGTCACAACCTTTGTAGGTGTAAGCTCCTGCTTCAGTCAAAAGGAATGCAGCGGCCCAAGTGATTGCAAGACTCAATGGAACCTGTCAGTAAGAATTAAGAAGGTAGGTCACAATCAGATGTAGAGTGGGAAATGTCAGATGATTGCCACATTAATTGAGTTTATTCAACGTAAAGAAAAAAACGAATACTTCTTTTCTTATTGAAAAAGATAAGGAAAAAGCACACATGAACTTTACTTAAAATTTGAAAATCTACCACATGACCTTACCGCGTAAATAAGGAAAATCCGATGGCTTAAAACTGAAATTTTCCGGAGGTACTGCAGCAAAAGTTGTAAAGTATCAAATTGTGTTAACATGAACCTGATCTGATATGACAAGTTTAACCTAACTTCAAGAAGAAAAACAAAACTCGAAACTAGCATCCAAACAAACTTTTATTTGTCAAGGGCGGTTAACAGTAACTTCGCTAAACTTACAAGAGCAAAGATGACCACAAGTAGTATCTGCACTACACCGATCTCAAGACATTTACCAACAAGCGGGAAACCGTAGCTGTAAAAGGAAAGTCCAACTGCAGCTATCGTCGGAGCAACAACTACTGGATTGACCAACCTATATAGATAGAAGGTCAAAAGATATTATGAGACAAGTAAATACAGCACCACACAGCCACAGTGCAGACAAAACACTAAATAGGAAATAATAACGAATGCTTGATTTATATCTGGAAGGTGTTATCATTGGACAGAGGCAGAGATATATACCTCAGAATCAGCGACATTAGGCCACTGCATCCAAGCACTGCTTGAAAAGCTGAACCAATTATGATTGCACCTTGCAGCTCCCTCATGATATGCTTGAAGTTCTACCATATTAACCAAAACACAAGACTTGATGACAAATTCTTTGTACAAGACAATCTATATGATTTCACACAAACAGAATGATGACAAGCCGGAAAAAAATTCACAAATCATAGAAAAAAAAAACTGATTTCACTTGCATTGTGTACATCAATAGTATAAACAAAAGCAGAAGTATAATCACAAATACCCAATGTAGGAAAGGGTGTTTTCCATCAACTCTTGCGATCTTACATAGTGCAGAAGTCTTTCTAATGACGATTCGTTATTTCTGGCTAAGTATTTGCGAATCGAAAGAGAGCTCAAACGGTCTATTCGCATGATTTTACGCTAGATAACTTAACAAACTGTCAAAATTAAAGAGCAGTCTTTGGGTTTAAACAACAAAAAACGTACAAGGCCGCAATCTAAATATAACCGCTACATTTCGTATAGCAACACATCTATATCCTCATAGGAAGAAAAAAAGCACTGCATACATGATGATTGGCATCTTAACTTAGACATAGATAGCAAAAGTGGTTTTTTTTTTCTTCTTACTTACATCATTCCCATTCAAACCTTGAAACTCCGGGGAGTTTATGATGGCCAAAGCCGGAGCCAGGAAAACAAAGGAAGGGCCTTGTATCAAAGGAAGCCTCGACCCAAATGAAGTATGCAACAATGTAGTGATTCCAGACACAAATAGTACAGTCGAGACAACATTTGCAATGTCCTCCTATAATCCCAAAAAAAATAAACAAACAAATGAAGTTAAATGCAATCCACATTGATCAAAAGTTAAGGGACCAAAAGGATCACTTACGTGCGAGCCTCCCATTGCAGGAACTATGACCAATGGAACCAGAATCAATGAGCCTAACATCGAGAGGTAATGCTGCAAACCATAGAACCCAATTGGAACTGAAAACACACACAAACAAAGAAGATAAAAAAACAACAATTAAAGTAAGAAACTTTAAAAAGATCTATTCACTGTCTGACATCAAACAATTGATTTTAGATAATCTATATAATCTATTATAAGGTCACAATCAGGAGAATCAACAACAATTAAACAAATGATTCCTTCAATAATTAAAAAAAAAAGAGATAAAATCTCTCTCTCTCTCTTACCAAGTCCAGGCGTATCTCTGAGTCCATACTTCATATGCAAACTTCTAGCCGCTAAATCATCATCCATGCTCTGTGGCAAAACCTCCACCGTCTCTTCAATACGGGTCGGTCTTCTAATCGGGTCGCCTGACCCGTTTGCTCCAACGGGTCCGTTTGATCTTCTAACAACCCCATCAGAATCTCTCCGTCTCTTAACCGGAGCAGCACCAGGAGCTGGTCGTGGTGGTGGTGGCGGCGGTGGTTTCTCACTCTTATCTTTATCAGCCCCACCGTTGGCTACGGCGGGGACGGGCGGAGGACGGAGGCGAGCCTGACCAGCCTCGAGATCCGGTTGGGTTTCAGGTTGTCTGGCGGCGGCTCTGACGGAAGCAGGCAATGAGACCTGACCGGAATCGGAGGCGTTTGCGTCGCCGGAGAATTTGGGACGAAATCCGGTTCGTTTAGCCCATGTAGATGGTGGCATTGCGGAGGATTCTGGAGCTGGTGGCCATGGACCGGGTTTAGGTCCGGTTTTCGGGTCGGAGCTTGACATTTTTTTTTACAGATTTTCTCAGTAATGCATAGTGAAGTTTTTTTCTAGATCTACAAAAGAAAATAAAAATCTCCCCGCCGGAGAAGAGAGGTTGAAGAAGAAAACGACAAAAATTGGGAGTTAGGGTTTTCTTCAAACACCAGAGTGAAGAGAGAGTACAGTTGTTGTGAGAGAGAGTGAGAAGTTCTAAAGAAGAAGTAACAGTGGATGTGAAATTTTAGAAAGAGAGAAAGAGATGTAATGGAGGATTTTCAGATAAACAAAAAAGAAAGAAAAAATTTAAGATATTATTAACATTTCAACTTTTGTTTGTTTTTGTTTTGATTGTAAATTACGTCCGACATAATCAAGTGATGTCATAAATCCATTTGCGGATTATATGGTTAAAAAAAGGAGAGTTTCCTAAAAAACAAAATAACTTATCTTTTTTTTTTTTTCTGTCGTCATAAAACCAAACACAAGCTTATTAATATCTGGAAAAATAAATTGTTTATGATCTAATAAAATCATAAACCAGTGCATGTTGGACAACAAAATCTAAAGCTAAGAAAGAATTTTCTGATATTTACAACAACAAATTTTTTTTTGCATAAACTTAATAATTTTTACAAGTAGAATAATAATATTCTAAACTAGATTTTAACCCATGCGTCCGTACAAGACTTTTTGTTATCAAATTTTGTAATATAATTGTGTTTATTTTCGTGTTTAAATATAATTTTTTGTATATTTAATTTTTGTCATATGAGACACAAAATTATTTTGGTGTTTAGATATAATTTGTTTTTTCTAATCCGCCCTAGAACGGGAATTCAATATGAAAAGTAACGGGAGTTAATTATGTTGACATAATCTTTTTCTAATCTGCCATATAACATGGCTAAGTTTTTT
>PKMM01025922.1:162424-178957 GCA_002933915.1 Eutrema heterophyllum | reverse complement strand
CATAATCTAAATTCAAAAATTCAAAATAAGTAATATTATTTTTGTAACAAAATGATAATAAAAATTTAAATTATTTTTGTAATATGTAATTTATAATAATCGATTTTATTTATAATTTTAAGTATTTAATTTAATATTTGGCATTGTCTGGATTTTTTTAATTACGAATTAAAATTAACATATATATATAATCGGATTAATTAATTAAATTACTCTTTAATTGAACCAAATATAATTAAGAATTAATTTTTTAATTTAATCAAAATATTTGTTTGGCAACATGAATAGTAGTTATCCATGAAAAAAATAGTAGTTATCCAGGAAAAAAATAGACTAAAATGAATGTGTCACTGTTTGGACACAATTGTGTCCCCTTTTTAATAGTATAGATTAAAAGGTTAATATTAAGAGGAAAACTTTTAAATACCAATAAAATAATTTTTTGTTTGAAAAATATGATGCATTTTTATGGCATCTTTGGAAAATAAAATTTGTGGTTATAATTTTGGAAGAAAAACTTATTTTTCTAGTATTTTTGAGAATTGCTCGCGTTTGGTTTATCGAAAGGGCTCCGATAAATATTCCGGTTTGATTAATTTATTAATCGAATCAACCACCGGTTACTCAGTTGAACCGGGTTTAATTTAGTTACAATTTCCATTGAATGGAACCGATCTATTCTCTGTCTATTGGAGGGTTTAGAAGTTTAGCGATTTGCAGAAGCTGAGAAATGGCTGCAACTAGGTATGCGTTTCTGGGTTCCATCTTCAGAATCGCTACTGCTCGAAGTTTGACCTCACCCGAAACTAAACTCTCTTTCCCAAACCCTAATTTCACTTTTTCGCGCTTCCACACTTCTTCTCTTCGTCAGGCTCGATTCGAAGGTTCCATTTCCAGGTAATGTTAGATTCTCTTTCAGTTTTTCTTTTTTCTTTTTTTCTCCTGAATTGAATGTGTGTGTGTTTGTTGGTTTATCTTGCTCTGATGCAAAGTTCCAATTTTTATCGAATCCAGAAGTTTTCTGCGGAGCATCCACCGGAAATTTCATAGTGTCATTGCTTCCACTTGCTTTGAATCTACACTCAAATCTTGTCAAGGTAACTTAAGTTTCTCTGAATCAGTGATGCTTTCATCGATTCTGCAAATGTGGTTCTGATTAGGAAGCTTTTTAATCTTGGAATCAAAGTTTAGGTCGATCTGCATCTGTTTCCATCTATATACCATACTCAACCACAGTCCCAACGCGTTCGCTTAGAAGGAGAATCAGCAAAAGAAACAACCCAAAACCTGTTCTTGATGAATCCAAGTTTCGAGAAACGATTTCGAAGCTCCCACCAAGATTCACCCCTGAAGAGCTAGCCGATGCTATAACCCTTCAAGAAGACCCGTTAGTGTGTTTCCACCTCTTTAACTGGGCATCACAGCAGCCGAGATTCAAACACGAGAACTGCTCTTACCACACCGCGATCAGGAAGCTCGGAGCTGCGAAAATGTACAAAGAAATGGATGATGTTGTGAACCAGGTGCTCTCTGTTCGTCACGTTGGCAACGAGAATCTTTACAACTCGATCGTCTTCTATTTCACGAGAGCCGGGAAGTTGATTCGCGCGGTGAATATATTCAGACACATGGCGACTAGCAAGAACTTGGAATGTAGACCGACGATTAGAACATATCATATTCTCTTCAAAGCCTTGTTGGGTCGAGGTAACAACTCTTACACAAGCCACATGTACATGGAGACTATAAGATCTTTGTTTAGACAAATGGTGGATAACGGGATCGAACCAGACGTGTTTGCTCTAAACTGTTTGGTTAAAGGTTACGTGCTCTCCCTCCACGTAAACGATGCTCTTAGAATATTTCACCAGATGAGCGTGGTTTACAGTTGCCAGCCGAATTCGTTTACTTATGATTATCTGATACATGGGTTATGTGCACAAGGCAGGACCATTAATGCTAGAGAGTTGTTTGATGAGATGAAAGGGAAAGGTTTTGTTTCTAATGGGAAATCTTATAACTCTCTGGTTAATGCTCTTTCGCTTAACGGTGAGATCGATGATGCGGTGAATTGTTTGAGGGAGATGATTGAGAATGGTCGTGTGGTTGATTTTATTACGTATAGAACACTCGTTGATGAGAGTTGCAGGAAAGGGAAGCACGAGGAAGCGACGAGGTTACTGGAGATGCTGCGAGAGAAAAAGCTTGTGGACAGAGATTCGTATGAGAAGCTTGTGAATGTTCTTCACAAGGATTTGTAGAATAATGTACAAATGGCATTTCTAGTTTTGTTGTAATCTCTGAAAATTTTGGTGAAACTTATTTACTTGTTGTTTTCTTTTGTTGCATTGTTGGTCTAAACAAAAAAGGAGTTGATAAACAAAACCCATAGTCAATACCGAAAGTCAAGGAGGCGTTGCCTGCGACTCGCCAGATCTAGGCTGAGAGCTACATGGGAGGCAGGGCCTCCACACTGTCTTTTCCAGGAACATCCATGAGGGAGATACCTTTAACTACCAACAACTCTCTAATCTGATCGCTCCTTCCAAAGTCTTTGTGCATTCTTGCAATTTCTCCTTGCTTCAATCCTCTGCAAGACCTCTTCTTCTCCTAACCCTGCCCTTGCTAATGCCTTTTGTCTCATCTCTTTAAAAAACTCTGCATAGCTAAGAGCAGTGAGCAAACCAAGCACGTCAAGAACTTCCCTAACTGGTTTCTCGACCTCCACAAGTGACACAAGCAGCGACATCTGCTGCTGCTTCTTTTGCATTCTCTTGAGCTTGATAATTGAAACGTTGATGAATTTCATGGTATCTTGGAAAGCGCCCGTGAGTATAGGACATGTGTTCAAGTCGTCTGACATTTTCGCTTCAAACTCACATGTCACTTTCTCGATCATGTCTTTGGCTTCTGCAGTCTCTTCAGCCTTTCCATTGTCCTCTTTTAGTGCTTCTTGATATGGAGACACAGATTCAACAAGATATTGTAATGTCTAAATAAAACCAAGGATGACAAGAGTCATAGAATTAGAAACATAGCAACCCATTAAAGGTAATCAAATATGTGAAGCATTGTACCTGATACACATAATATAAAGAGTCGGACAAACTCTCTCGCAGCCTGCGTAAATTTCAACCAAAGGCTCTAGTTTGATGACTCAGAGTCAAGTTCAACCAAAAAAAAAGATTATACTGGTCATACCTTCCATAGCGCAAAGTCAGCAAGATTTCGCTTCCTTGGATCCACATCAACACGCTCACCAGCTCGAGTATGATCCAGCAGCTGCCCAGATAGTTTACCGTAGTTTGGTGAATTATCGACCGAGAAGAACACATCACCACCCACTTGATACCCACAATCTTTCTCAATGATCTGCAACAAGGAAGCATATGGATCATAGAGCTTATACTGAGAGCTAATAGCTTCGTAATTAAATCACACCAATCAACCAAGAATATTGAAGGAAACCAAATAAGAAGAAAGAAGACAGCAACAAACCTTTTCTATCATCTTTACAATGTGCTCCATGTGGTCAGTGACACGAGGCTGGTGGGTGGGAAGGAGGCACTGATCGAAGAGCACCCATATCTACAAGATACTCCTCGCAAAAGCGATTACTCAAATCCAACGGGGTCTCACCACACTTGTTAGCCAGATTTGGACAGGCTGATGGAGACGTTTATGAGCAAATCATTGGGTGTAACAAAGAAGACATGGTCAACATATGCTCGTGAAATGTTGGCTATCATTGTCGCTATTCGTACGTGGCGACCGTATTTGTTAGGTCGGCGTTTCACTATTCAAACCGATCAACGCAGTTTACGGTATTTGTTTGAGCAACACATCCTTACTCCCGAGCAGCAGAAATGGTACGATTACGAAATCGTTTACAGACCGGGAAAAGCAAATTCAGCAGCAGATGCTCTTTCCCGTGTCTCAGACAGTTCTGTGTTGAACACCATCTCAGTCTCTCAAGTCTCTCTCTCGGAAGATCTCCTTTCGTTGGCGAAAACTGATCCATATATGTTACGCATCAGCAAGGCTGCAACTGAGAAACCAGGTCATCCGTATGCCTGGAAAGATGGACTTCTGTGCTATAACAACCGCGTGGTGATCCCTCAGCTACTTCATGAGCATCACGCCACTCCGATGGGTGGTCACTCCGGTGTTCTACGCACCTACAAACGGTTGTCTCGACAGTTCTATTGGCCGTCAATGCACAAGGTGGTTGCAGCTTATGTTTCGGAATGTGACACGTGTCAGAGAGCGAAGTCTCAAACTCTGTCTCCCGCCGGCCTTCTTCAGCCGTTACTGATCTCGTGTCAACTTTGGGAGGATGTGTCCATGTACTTTGTGGATGGACTGCCGTGATCTCACGGTCACACTTCCATCATGGTCGTTGTTGATAGCCTTAGCAAATCCGTACATCTCGTTGCATTGACTCATCCATACACAGCTTCGGTGGTAGCTTTTAAGTTCGTCGAAACCGTCGTCAAACTTCATGGTATGCCTCAATCTATTCTCAGTGATCGAGATCCTATTTTTCTCAGCAATTTTTGGAGAGAATTTTGGAAGCTCTCGGGTACTACGCTTTGTATGTCACCGGCATATCATCCGCAAACCGACTACCAAACCGAAGTCGTTTATCGAACAATTCCAGCGATGTTTGTGCAAAACATGCCGAAAGAATGGAGTGTGTTCTTACTGTGGGTTGAGTATTGGTACAATACGACGTTACATTCGACGACCTACACAACACTGTTCGAGGCTGTATATGGCCCATGTATGAAATTGGGTCTTCATTGGTTGAAGAAATTGATGCATAGTTGCAGGAAAGAGATGAGCTGTTGGGTGAATTAACACAACATCTTCAAGTGGCCAACAACATAATGAAACAGACTTGCAACGTCGAGAGCTCGAATTTGCAGTTGGTGATTGGGTCTTTCTTCGGCTTCAGCCATATCGCCAAAAATCGGTATTTCGGCGTTCTTCCCAGAAGTTAGCAAACCGGTTTTATGGGCCATTTCAGGTTGAACGTCGTATCGACCAAGTTGCGTATCATCTCAAATTACTAGAAGATTCGCGTATCCATCCGGTGTTCCATGTTTCCTTGCTTAAGAAACGTGTTGGTGATGATGAACCTCTTTCCATGGAGCTGCCACCATTTAGGGAGAATGGGATGTTCTGTCGAAGAGACAAGTACTGCAGAGAGGGAACAAGTGGTTCACGGAAGTGCTGATTAAATGAGCAAAATTACCAATCGATGGAGCTACTTGGGAGGATCATGAGCAAATTTAAGCTAGTTTTCCACAATTTCACATGAACCTTGAGGACAAGGTTCTTTTGGAGCGCGAGAGTATTGATAGGATACCAACAAAGGAACATGAGGAAGATGTCGATGGTCAAGATGTTGAGGTGGAAATAAGGAGGTCAACTCGACAGAGAAAATCAAATAAGAAATATTCATATTGAATATGTCTTTTGTTTTTGTTTTACTTGTTCAAGTAAAGTGAACGAGTCTTCCTCGTTTGTGGGAAACAATTCTCCATTTTCTATCGTTCCAGTATTGTAAGGAGTCCATGACTCCATTTTTATTTATTTTCTATTTAAATCAATGAAAAGAACAAAAAAGGGGAGACTCATCTACCCAAAAGAAAAATCTTGTGTTCTTGTTCTTAGCTTAATCAAGTTTAGAACTCTTGTCATCTTATTGTCTTGACTTTGAGGGATTCAAAGCTCGGGACCTCTAACACATGTCCAATATTCAGATTTTAGAATGTTTTGAACCTAATCATTCATAATTACTTGCGCACAAAATGCCATACCTTGTCATCAACATCTGTAAAATTTCGGACATAAGTAACTTCATAACCCAAGTGCCTTAAGTATCTGCATAACCAAGCAAATTCACGGAACCAATTCTCCAGATAAGGTAGGTGTTATCATATTTAGAGAAGAATCTAATAATAGACAAATGGCTTGACTGGTATGTCAGCTGAATAGTAGAATCGCGGAATAGCTGAATAATAAAATAGCGGAATCAATATGGAACAAAAAAACTTAAAACTGAATAAACTTAAAACGCCAAAAACTACTATTTATAATGTGAATGGTATGTATTCAGCGGAATCATGTTTTCAACGTGAAAAAACTACATACCATTCAAGCTCAAAATTGTTTCAAATGTCGCATTTTTAGACAAAACACCGACAGCGAAATCGAAATATAGATACTTGTTAAAGGAAAGAACAGACCTGTAAAGGACGTCAAAGGAGACGGTGGCACAAGCGTGGCCGAGATGGCTGAAATCATACGCGGTGATACTGCAAACATACATTCCGATCTTGCCAGGATTGATTGGCTTTAAAATCTCCTTCAGCTGAGTCATCGTATTGTACAACTTCAACTCCGGCTTCTCAGAATCCATCTCAACATACAATAGGTGTTTAGTCCGCGCCTTGCGCGGACAAAGAAATTTCATCAAATAATCACATCAGTTAGATCATTGTTACCGATAATAAACCGAACACAAATTAACAACAATGTAAGACATGTGATCAATAAAAAAGGTAAAAAAATAATTATCAATAATTTTTATTTGCATAAACTAACAAAGACTAATAATTATATCAAAATCATATATATAGTAAAAAAACAAAAGATCTTTTTAAAAGATATTTGAAACACTTCTTTATATACAACGTTCATAGTTTTCTTTTGTGACTATCCCTTTGGATGTGCAATCAAAATGTTGAGTCATTTTCTCGATGTTACCTTAGAGACAGCAACATAAAACTCACCATGTGAAAACGCAAGTCGAGGTAAAAATACAATCTTGCTTCCAGTGGGAAACAAACATCTAGGAACCCACACCTTTTTACCAACTTTATCACCGCTTATAAGGCTAGCTTCCATCCCATGTCTCGCAAATTGAGTAATAAGCAATTTTGTACCATTGCACACACCGCTTCTAGGATCAGTGGCGGAGCTAGAAAAAATGTTTACCGGGCTCATAATATTTTTTCGATCTTGAAATAATTGCATAAACTTCACTGAAAAATAAAAATATTACCATTAATAAAAATCTCAAAGATGTACTCTATGCTCACTCATATCTTGGACTCGTTTTATCATCGTTTCGTTTGTCACGGTGTCAAATACCTGTTTTCAATAAAACAAACTAGACAATCACTTAAAAAGTCATCAACAATACTATTACGCGAGGTCGTCTTCACAATATTCATTGCAGAGAAGCATCTTTCAACGGTCGCGGTCGCATCATGAAGAATCAAACATATATAGCTTCAAAAGACGATAAACCAAATGATGAAAAAAATGTTTCTTTGTCTCCACCAATACACGAGCAAGATCACCAATACTTTCTAGATTAGCAAATATTTCATCCTTTTGCACATTATCAAGATAGATGTCAAGTTGATAATCAAGATATCTCAGCTCCACAAAACTAAAGTCATCTGGATAAACTTAATAGGGGTAAAAAATTATTGGGCTATAGTTAAAATAAATTTAATAGGGGTCAAAAATTATTTTGGACTGGGGTCAATTTAAAATATTTAACAAAAATTACATTAGTTTTACAAATTTCACATGGGTCACTTGACCCCCCTCCTTGTGAACTGCCTCCGCCACTGTCTATGATCAATATTCCTAAGTAGCATGATAGGAGTACCAATTTTTAGAGCCCGAGAAACATAAGGAATAATGTCTCATTCACACACACATTGTAGTGATAGACATGTCTCTATGACTAATTTTTTTATCTCTCCCTCGCGGGAACTCTCTCTCCACTTTGCCAGAAATGTCTCTCCTCTTTTCGGTTCTTATCTTTCTCGCAAGCGCGGACCCGAAACCATGGTATCAGAGCGTAGGTAAACAATCCATATGGTAGCTTTTGTCTCTCCTTCTTATCGGTTCTTATCTTCTCGCAAGCGCGAGCACGAAACATGGTATCAGAGCGTAGGTAAATAATCACTTTGGTAGCTTTTGTCTCTCCTTCTTGCATGTTCTTATATTTTTCACAAGCGCGGCCACGAAACCATGATATCAGAGTGTAGGTAAAGAATCCATTTCTTAGCTTTTGTCACTCCGTCTTGTTGGTTCTTATCTTTCTCACAAGCGCGGGTACAAAACCATGGTATCAGAGCGAAGGTAAACAATCCATTTGGTAGATTTTGTCTCTCCTTCTAGTCGGTTCTTATCTACACTTACATGTACATGAAAGTTTTAACTTTCTTATCAACCATAGTAAACAGAAATTAGAAACACGAAAGAGACAAACTAACAGTGATAGAATATCAATCAATTACATGTCCTTGAAGGCCTTAACTCTCTCTCTCTCTTTCTCTCTCTCTCTCTATACACCTAATTTAGATCTCTCTTCGTTCTTTCTCGAGAATCTGCAACATGCTCTTCTTCTTATTCTCCTTCATAAAATAAAATTTCCACAATAGATAGGTTTAGTCTTGTCTCCTTCAACTTCTCATCCTCTCTTTTGTTCTCTTATTTTATTTTTACCTTCAAGCATCTTCGCCATCTATTCGTAATCCTTCTTTATATCAATCACACATTTCTTAGCCGCAAAAACATCTTTATCATTTTAACCACTGTTTCCTTGTAGCTTTCGTGCTTTTCCTCCAGCATTTCAAATAGGGTTTGGTACTAGTTTAGTATTATCGAATTCAATATCTTTGAAATTTCTTCGATCATACATCGATATGTTCCGAGGGCGATAGCCATTTTCTCATGTGGTATTAGACCGTATGTAAACAATCCATTTGGTAGTTTTTGTCTCTCCTTCTTATCGATTCTTGTCTTTCTCGTAAGCACATGCGCGCAACCATGGTATCATAGCGTAGGTAAACAATCCATTTTCTTAGATTTTGTCACTCTTCTTTTCGGTTCTTATCTTTCTCACAAGCGCGGGTACAAAACTATGGTATCCGAGCGTAGGTAAACAATTCCCTTGGTAGATTTTGTTTCTTCTTTTGGTCGGTTCTTATCTACACTTACATGTACCTAAAAGCTTTAACTTCTTTATCAACCATATTAAACAGAAATCAGAAACACGGAAGAAATGAAATTGATGTCCCTGAAACCATATCAACCATACCTCTCTCTCTCTCTTCGTTCTTCTTCGAGAACCTCCAACATGTTCTTCTTCTTATTATCCTTCATGAAATATAATTTCCACGATAGATAGGTTTAGTCTTGTCTCCTTCAACTTAAACATTTAATTTGGGTTAGATAGAAATCATGAGCCGTTTACACTTAATAATTTTTTTCAGATTAATTGACTCGAGTGATGCTATAGAATCTATATACATTTAAACAGAACATCTACAAAAATTCTCTTCATCAGCCACCAAAATGATCGGGAAAAACATCTACAAAAATTAATCAAAATTCAACAACAACAACAAACTACCTATTCACCCACCCATCACTGCCCATTACATCACCACCATCACCACACCACAAGACTATCTTCTTCTTCATTTCCTTTTATAAGTTTCAGCAATTTCTCAAA
Source organism: Eutrema heterophyllum (assembly GCA_002933915.1). Taxonomy (NCBI): domain Eukaryota; kingdom Viridiplantae; phylum Streptophyta; class Magnoliopsida; order Brassicales; family Brassicaceae; genus Eutrema; species Eutrema heterophyllum. The sequence goes on along the minus strand of PKMM01025922.1, from coordinate 169,410 downwards.
CTTTTTCAAAGATTCCCATCCATAATCCGAAACTTTTCTTCTTCAACATCATCACCTTCAACGTATACTTTCTAGCCTACCCGCCATTTGGGGTAATGTTTATTCTTCTTATACTCCATATCCTTACAACAAATTCCAACCTAAAAAAAGTCCAAAAATAGCAAGTCTATAATCAATACCTTAGCGAAAACTTTTACTGCACGTGGATAAAGTTTTTTTTTAATGGAATATACAGTTCACAATTTGATTTTTTTATTTGTTTGGAGCATTAAGTATTCATCATTCGGCGAGAAATCATATATATGAAAGGAGGTGAACCCTCTCCATCCTTCCGCCACGTAAGCACGTCAAAAGCCAACACGTGTCCTTTTTAAAAATGTTAATAATTTCTCATTTTTTTCTTCAACAAACCTTAATTCACTTTTTCAAATACTTTTCACTCTTCACCCTGTCAATGCTTCATAACTTAAGTTTTTATGAAAGAGTCAATCGGTGCCGCTTTAAATGTCTTTTATACAGAGTCGGTCTTGAGATTTATCGGACTAGAAGCGAAAAAAAAAATTTGACCCCTTAATCCTTTATATAGAAAAAAATTTAACTTACAAAAAACACTAATGTTAAATGATATTGTAACAAAATTAAATATCAATACATTATTTCTAAAATATGACACTTCAACTTTCTAATCCTTTATCACTTTATAACTTATAAATAGAATCCATAGAAATATATCAATAGAATTGTAAAAAGATAAGAACCGTAGACAAAAGAGAAAAAAATCACTGTGGAGTTGGAAAAAACTAGAGAGAGTGATTGATGAAACAAAAAGAAACCAGAGTGAGAGATGTCGAAGTAAAAAAAAAAACTTGTGTCAATTACAGAGCAAAGATTGGAGATCGAAAACTTGTCGGCGAGGATAAATGGAAGACATCACGAGGACACAAAGTCAATTAGAGTAATTAGGTTTGTTTTTTAATTGAGTATTTGTTTTCGTTTTGTTATTTTATCATAGTTATCTAATTACTTTAATTAAAAATGAACGATAAAGGAAAGAAACAAAATGTGCCGAAAAGAAATAGAAAAAAATACACATGTAATCTCTTTAATTAAAAAGAAACTATAAAGACAAGAAAAAAAAAACAACTCATTAAAGATAAATATGAGAGATTGAGAGGTTCGAGAACTCATCACATGTTTAATGAATCTCCAAGTTCTAAACCGCCGGCACTAATTCATCATTTAACAATTTGCCCCCTAAAACTTATTTAACCTTACCGCCCCCAAGCACATGCTTCATGAGCTTCTACCCAGGACTGGTTCTGCTTTTATACAACTGTGGCTGTGATAGGGGAGACGGCGACAATGGCGAAGATACGTACACCGTTGATGCAAAGACCGTTCTCTGCCGGTGAGTATGGGATATTAGCGGCGGTGTGAGCCCATGACCATGTAATTTCTATTAGAAAATATACAAAGACCGTTGATGCGAACTAGATCCAAATATTAGATCAGAGTGAATGAGCTCATGGATAGCATTTGTGAAATTGGCATTCAAGTTATTCCGGTTATGCATCTCTCTCTCTCTCACTCCATTAATTATCCAAATTGATTTTATATTTCCTCGATCAATATTAAACAAATGCAGAATCACTTCTAAAAAAAAAGACAAATTTTAACGAATCTATAAATATTGTGTGTGTTGTTCTAACAGATCGATGTCCTTGGAGTTTACTATGGTGCTTTAGCTTTTCAAGATTTTGCTTACATTAACCTTCTTTGATTTTGCTTACATTAACCTTCTCCGAAAAATTGGTAGTTGATCCATAGAATTTGTATTTTGTTGGAATATGTGTCTTTGTCTGTAAAAAGGTTTTGTTAGTGTGTCTATTGAAGCTCGAGAATATGAATGAAAATAGCTATCTTTAAGTTAATACACTACAAGAAAACATGGGCATTTTCGACGGACTTAATTCCGTCGGAATATTCCGACGGATTTTTGATGGAATTCGGACAAAAATAATATATGTCGGAAAGTAGTACCCGTCGGAAATCCGTCGAAAATTTCCGACAGTTTTCCGACGACTATGTCCGTCGGAAATATTCCGACGGATGTTGTAGCCGTTCGAAAAAATATAGACGTTACATAGCCGTTTGAATATTGTCGGTATCCATTGGAAATCCGTGGGAATTCTGTCGGAAATCCGTGAGAAATCCGTCGGAAATTACGCACAATTTTCTTATAAAAACGTATCCACCCCTCTCATTTACAATCACATAAAAAAAAACCTCTCATCTACAATTTCTTACCAAAATGTCTTTTTCAGATCCTTAAAATTATTTTCGATCATGGATGGACAAGCCTCATCAAATTCCGGACACGGGCCTAGTTACGGAGGAACTCAAAGAATGTCTGCAGGAATTCATGGCATTTGCAGATATGCAGAAGAAAGTAAAAAAAAAAAAGGTAAAATCTACTGCCCTTGTACCAATTGTCGGAATCGTAGATTTATCGTGATAGATGAAGTATGGTCACACATGTATTGTCATGGGTTTGTGCCGGGTTACAAGATTTGGTATTATCATGGAGAAAATGATACAATGGTGGATAATTATGCTAGTACCAGTGTATAGTATATTGGGGATAACGCTAGCTTAGAAGAACCTGCAATGGAAGTAGAAAGTACCGTAGGTCATGTTCAGATGGTGAACGATGCATTCCGTGAAAGTATACCATCGGTTGCTGAGTATGGCGATAGAGGAGAAGAACCAAACGCAGAAGCTCAAAGATTTTTTGATATGTTAGACGCTGCTAAACATCCGTTATATGATGGATGTAGAGGTGGACATTCCCCTTTACCAACTGCAACTAGGATGATGTGTATAAAGACGGATTTCAATTTGAGTGAGGAGTGCGTGGATGCAATCGCTGATTTTGTGAAAGACATTTTGCCATAAGATAATCTTGCACCGGCATCATACTTTGAGATACATAAACTTGTTGCTGGTCTAGGATTGCCATATCAGATGATAGATGTATGCATCGACAACTGTATGCTCTACTGGAAAGAGGACGCAGACTGTTCGACATGCCGTTTTTGTCGTAAACCTCGGTATAAGGAAACATGTGGAAGAGTGTCAGTGCCATATAAACGGATGTGGTATTTGCCGTTAACAGAGAGATTGAAGAGGTTATATCAGTCAGAGCGCACAGCGGGAGCAATGAGATGGCATGCAGAGCATACAACGGATGGAGAAATCGCTCATCCGTCAGACGCATGAGCATGGAAACATTTTCAATCAATGTATCCCAGTTTTGCGTATGAGGCGAGGAACGTATACCTTGGATTATGTACCGATGGTTTCAACCCTTTTGGGAAGCACGGTAGACAATATTCTTTGTGGCCAGTAATTGTAACACCTTTACAATTTGCCGCCATCTTTGTGCATGAGACGAGAGTTCTTGTTCCTTAGCATTCTCGTTCCTGGACCAGAGCATCCGAAGAGATCACTTGATGTGTTTTTTCAGTCATTGATTTATGAGCTGCGAATGTTATGGGACCAAAGTGTTGAGGCGTTTGATGTTTATTGTCAGCAGAATTTTGTCATGCAGTCGGTAAGGCTCCGGATTACCTTAAAGTAATCGAGCAGAGACATACCAACAAAAAACCGGTTTGATCCAGGACGTGGGGATGCGTGAGCTTGTAGAGACTTACAAGAAGAAGAAGACGGAACATGAAGTTTCGATGTCGCAACTCACTCTTGACGGATCTGGGTCTTCGAACAAGTTAACCCGAGAAGAGATCAACCAAATTGTTCTTGCGGTAATTTTTTTTTTGTTTTCTATATATTTTTTTCTCTTAATTTCTTTAATAACATTTAGGGCCCTAACATTTATAATATTTCGTACGAAACTCGACAAGTCAAAGGTCGATTCGCTGGGTTAGGCGGACTTCCGACCCATGAATCTTCTTCCTCGGTTCCTCGGTATGCTTCGAAGTACAAGGAAGAAATCGCGAGGCTCACCCAAACGGTTCACGACCGTGACGTGGAGGTCCAGGAGATAAAGACCGCACACACCTCAACCCAGACACAGCTCACCTCCTTGCAGAAGATCGTGCAGGGCTCCTTCTCCATCTCTTTCGGGATGACAACCCCGACAACCCCGACAACTCTCCGACTGTTTGAATTAAACATTTTATGTTTTTTTTGGAACAATTTTAATTATTTTTAATGAATTTATTTGAATGTTTAATGAATTTTTAATAATTAATCTCTTTTTAATTAAAAATAAAAAATTTAAAAATAATTAATAATAATTACAAAATTTCAAAAAAAATTAAATAATAAGATAAAATTAAAAAAAAAAACAAATTATTGAATATCCGTCGGAAACGGTCCGTCGGAGGGTTGTCGGAAATGTTTCTGACGACTATCCGACGGATTTCTGACATAATTTTCGGACACTGATCCGTCGGAATATCCGTCGGAATCCTGTCGGAAATATTTCCGACGGCTTCCCGGCAACGTTCCGACGTCTATTTCCGATCAAATATCCGTCGGAAAAGCTGTCGGAAATAAGGACGTCGGTAATCTATCGGAATATTTCGACCTATTTCCGACGACCTAAATCCGTCGGAATGATCCGACGGATTTCAGACGGAAATCAATTTTCGAAGAGCTCAGGAACAAGATCTCCCAGTTTTCTCAAGGACCACATGAAGCGTTTAAGGCTGTTGGATCAGATTCAGGTCATATCAGAGAGATTGTCCACATCACGGGTTCACTAAGGTTCAGTTGCTGGGTATCTTCTTCAAAGGGATTGATTGGAGGTATCAAATGGCTTTGGATGCTGCGAGTAATGGAAATTTCAACACCAGATATCCTGACGATGCTTATGTGCTGATTGAGAACTTGGCGTCTAGCAATAGCACCAAGAATGCAGACTTTGAGCGGAAGAAGCAGGCTGGGAATTTGGATGGATAGCAGATTGCTGAAGTTCAAGCTAAGCTGGATTCAGTGCACAATCTCCTGATGGGTAAGACGAAGAAAGTTGTTCACTTTGCTGATGAGGATGAAGTGAAAGGTGTTAACTACATAGGTGGTGCTGGATTTCAAAGTCAAAGGTATCAATACCCACCTCACCCACCCAAAACTCCAGAGAGCAAGGTTGAGTCTATGTTTGAGCAGCTTCTTCAGGGACAACAGAAGATGACAGTGGTTTCAGTGGGAAGATGGATGCCTTGTATGCAGATCAGAATGGGAAAATCGAGGTTCTCAGTACTAGCCACAAGATGCTGGAAACTCAGGTAGCTCAGGTTTCAGCAGCTATCAAGGGAAAGATGGTTCATGCACAGAATGAACAAGTCAATGCGATCAGCTTAAGTAGTGATGAAGAGGTCGATCCAGGAGTGAAAATTGGCCTAACTGCAAAGAATCTCGTCGATGACGACGATGAGGCTCCCGAAATTGCCCCAGTATCGATCGATACCACCCAGCATCGGTCGATACCCGTCCAACGATCTGCCAAAGACGTTTCGACACAACAAGTATCGACAGACACCACCCAGTGTCGATCGACACCAGTGCATATACTCTCACGGGACATCTCAGAACCCCCAGTGTCGACCGACACCACACCTGTATCGATCGACACCACATCTGAAGAGATGACAGCGAAGCCTTGTATCGATCGATACCATTATAGTGTCGTTCGACACCCCCTCGCAGACTGAGCCAGAAACTGTGAAAACACCCAAGATTGTCGAGGAAAGGGTTTACAAGCCTAAGGTGCCATATCCTATACCACCTAGACATCTCATGAACCCCATTTCTGCGGAGAAGTTGCTCGCTTTTGAGAAGATGGTCAGGAGGATCTCCCACACTATATCTTTTGAGGAAGCTTTTGAGAACCGTCCTATAGCGTGTTACTTCCAAAATTGCAGAGAAACTGAGGAAGAGATCAAGACACTCTTCATCAAGGCAAGAAGCACACCACCACCATTGAGGCAGTTGACCAAGAGGGAAGACCCATGCATATTCTCAATTCCATGCTATATCTCTGGAGTTAAATTCAACGAGTCTATTGTTGACTCGGGGGCTTGCGTCAATGTCATGTCAAGGGCAATTGTAGAGAGATTGAAAGCTGATATTCGACCGCCCAAGACATCCATCACATACGTGAACTGTATCACCTCACTTCCGCACGGTACAATCCCTGATTTGATGGTCACAGTAGGAGATTGTCTGGTTCCTACTGATTTTCAGGTTGTGGAGATGAATGCAAGATCTACTACGCAGTTAATTCTTGGAAGACCGTTCATGGCTACATTTGGTGCAGTTATAGACACGCCCAGTAAGAGAGTCTCATTCTCATACATTGACAAGGAGGTGTACTACAAAGCCATTCCTTCTGGAAGAACCCCCACACATGTCTCTTGCATCGGTGTTGTCACAGGAGAGACGTTGGCAGCTGACCCTTTGGAAGAGCCTCCTGACGTACCGAATGTCATGGACATTCTAGATAGACCTTCTGTCATCACAACGAAAAACGTCAAAACAGCTAAGGCAAAGAAGAAGGTAAAGAGCAAAAGAGTCAAAGGTGCTCCCTCTATGACCTTAATCCCTCAGAAGTGTGATGGGGACTCGATTGAGTACAAGGTGAAGTGCAAAGGAACCTCAAAACCATTCTCCAAGGCTAGAGTTATTCTTACTCTGGAGCTGAAAGAGAAAGGAAAGGAGATTATAGAGAGCATGTTGAGTAGAACTCTGAGTCTGCAAGTATCTAGCTGTGGAACTTGCATGGGAGTAAGCTCTCAACCTCGCCCTAACTGATCACCTGAGCCAAAGTCAAGCTAATGACTAAAAACAAGCGCTTGGTGGGAGGCAACCCACTGGTAAGTTATACATAAGTTTTTCTATTATTTTTGTTTTTGATTTTTGGTTTTTGGTTTTGTGTTTCACGTGAAGAAGCAGATTCAGAAGAGCAG
>PKMM01025922.1:149092-160627 GCA_002933915.1 Eutrema heterophyllum | reverse complement strand
TGTTAGGTTCAGGGTTCTCATAAGGGTTTTCTCTGAATGTTAGGTTAATTAGTTAATTAGGATTCACCATCTGAATTAGTTCTTCACCATAGGTTGTTCCCATAGCTAATTCTAGGTTGACGAATCTAGAACTTAGATCTTAGGATAATTGGTTAGGCACGAGAGTGCGATTAATTACCTGATAGAACTTAGGGTGAGCAAAATAACTATTCGCAAAGAGATTTGGTTTAGTTGTTTTGTGAACAAATCAAACTTGAACTAAAAGCTGGTTTAGACTTTAGGATTCGCAAAGGGATTTGGAATTCTAGGATTTAGACTTAGGTAGTTTTCGCAACGAGAGTTGGTTAGCTACACTTTAGTGATTTGAGTTCAAGAACCGCGCTAAATCTGAATCATGTTAGTTAGTTTATCTACATTCATTGAATTCATGAGAAATACCCTGAGCCTATCTTCTTTCCCATTGATTTACAACTTGTTTACTTTACGCACCTGCATTTAATTTCATTGCTTGGTTTAGCTTAATTCGGATCTATATAATCTATTGCGTGAATTCTGGAGTTCTTGTGTTCGACCCCTACACTTACTACAACAACTGGTTTAGTACTTTTATGGTATTAATTTGAGCATATCACATAGTTGTAGGATTGGATACAGTTAAGAATATGGCTCATGAGGTTCGATAGTACATATATATATATTTGTGTGGTTGTTTTTCCTTGTTTTCTTATTAATCATAGTAGCGACGTCTCTTACATATGACTACTTTCCATAAACTTGACATACAAGAACCACTCATGGATGAAATAATTACGAAGGTTAAGATTTTTTATTTATCGAGTTTCTCTTCAACAAGATCATGTTTTCCTTTTTTAGATTTGGTATATATCATTCAGATTGAGAATGCAACTACTGACTTGAAATACACCAATGTTGCTCAAGGATATTGTGAAAAAGGTACATAGACATTCCATGAAGATAGAGATCGAATTTAAACTCATTCAATGAAAAATGATGGGCAAACTTTCTTTGTTGATACTTTCAGCGATATAGCTGAAGAGTATTTTCTGGAGATGCATCCTCAGGATCCACTAGAGAGAGCATTGATCTGTTCAGCTGATTCAGAGGTGTATTTGAGTGATGTTGCAGTTGGATATGCTAAGATGCTCGACACAACATGAGCGGTATCGAGCGATACCAGTGATGGTGTCGATCGACACCACCTGCGAGCATGTGAGGAGTTGGCCGAAACTTCTAAGAAGGCTGCTGTGCTTGGTGATTGGAGTGAGGAGAAGGCTCATAAGGTCGAACTCAAACCACTCCCAGCAGATTTAAGGTATGTTTTTCTTGGTATGAATTCCACATATCCAGTGATCATTAATTCTTCCTTAAACAACGCATAGATCACCTTACTGCTGAGCAAGCTACGCAAGTATCGCAAAGCTCTTGGCTATTCTCTTGATGACATTTCAGGTATATCCCCAGACTTGTGCATGCATAGGATTCATCTTGAGGACGAGTCAAAATCTTTAATTGAGCATCAGAGGCGGCTGAATCCGAACTTGAAAGAAGTGGTTAGGAAGGAGGTAATGAAGCTCTTGGAAGCAGAGATTTATGCCATTTTGGACAGCTCTTGGGTCAGTCCAGTTCATGTTGTGCCTAAGAAATGAGGGATAACTGTGGTGAAAAATGAGAAGGATGAGCTGATCCCTACTAGGACAATCACTGGACATCGAATGTGTATTGACTACACGAAGTTGAATGCAGCCACAAGGAAAGATCACTTCCCATTACCATTTATTGATCAGATGTTGGAGAGGTTAGCAAGTCATTCGTACTATTGTTTTCTCGATGGGTACTCAGGTTTTCTTTCAGATCCCTATATATCCAGAGGACCAAGAGAAGACGACCTTTACATGTCCTTATGGCACATTCGCTTACAGAAGAATGCCCTTTGGATTATGTAATGCTCCAGCCACTTTTCAGAGGTGTATGATGTCTATCTTCACAGACATGATTGAGGACTTTATGGAAGTATTCATGGATGATTTTTCAGTGTATGGATCATCATTCAAGAGCTGTCTTGATAACTTGTGCAAGGTGCTACAGAGATGTGAAGAGAAACACTTGGTTCTTAATTGGGAAAAGTGTCACTTTATGGTTCAAGATGGCATCGTTCTTGGGCACAAGGTTTCTGAGGCTGGGATAGAAGTTGACAGAGCTAAGATTCAAGTCATGACAAGCCTCCAACCACCGAAATCTGTAAAGGACATTCGAAGTTTCCTTGGTCATGCTGGGTTTTACAGAAGATTCACCAAGGATTTCTCAAAACTAGCCCGCCCACTCACCTCCCTATTATGCAAGGATGTCAAATTTGACTTCACCCCTGATTGTCTTGCAACCAATTTGAGTAGATTAAGAAAGCATTGGTGAGTGTTCCCATTGTACAACCTCCGGATTGGGATCTGCCTTTTGAGGTTATGTGCGACGCTAGTGATTTTGCAGTTGGATCAGTTTTGGGTCAGAGAAAGGATAAGAAGCTTCATGCTATCTACTATGCCAGCAGGACATTAGATGATGCTCAGCAAAACTATAGCACCACAGAGAAAGAACTACTTGCAGTTGTTTTCTCCTTTGAGAAATTTCGGTCCTACCTGATTGGGAGCAAGGTGATTGTTCACACAGACCATGCTGCTCTCAAATATTTGCTGCAGAATAAGGATCTCAAACCTCGCCTTTGTCGTTGGGTCCTTTTGCTCCAAGGCTTTGACATTGAAATTAAGGACAAGAAGGGCATAGATAATGGGGTTGCTGACCATCTTTCACGGATAAGGATCGATGAAGACGTTCCTATTGATGATTTCCTCCCAGAAGAGAACATCTACTTCATCGAAACTGGGCTTCAAAGTAGTTCTGCAGAAAAACTGCAAATTTCACGAGTTAAAGGCTTTGGTATCGATCGATACTCACCTAGTGTCGGTCGATACCCTTCGACATTAGGACCAGTTTTATCTATCGATCACGTTGGTGTTTCTGAAGGGCATCTAGCTGTTGTGACTGTTCCTAATCGACCATGGTATGCTGATATAGCCAACTATCTTGCTGCAGAGGACGAGCCAGAGCACCTCAAGGGATATGATAGGAAGAAATTTTTGTGTGAAATAAGGAGATTCTTTTGGGATGAACCTTACCTGTACAAACACTGCTCTGATGGGATGTACAGGAGATGTATTGCAGAGTTTAAGGTACCTGAGGTGTTGTTTCATTGTCATGGGTCGGAATATGCTGGACACTTTGCTACTTTCAAGACAGTGTCCAAGGTTCTTCAAGCAGGCTTTTGGTGGCCGACTATGTTTAAGGATGCTCATACTTTCATCTCGCAGTGTGATGTTTGTCAAAGGAGAGGGAAGATCAGTAAGAGACATGAGATGCCACAGAATTTCATCCTTGAGGTTGAAGTTTTTGATTGTTGGGGCATAGATTTCATGGGTCCTTTTCCTTTATCATATGGGAATAAGTACATTTTGGTTGTTGTAGACTATGTGTCTAAGTGGTTGGAAGCAATTGCTAGTCCAACCAATGATTCTTCAGTGGTCCTTAAGCTGTTCAAGAGCATCATTTTCCCTATATTTGGAGTACCTCGAATGTTATAAGTGATGGTGGCACTCACTTTATTAACAAGGTCTTCGAAAAGCTGTTAAAGAAGCATGGTGTGAATCATTGTGTAGCTACTCCTTATCATCCTCAAACTAGTGGGCAGGTTGAGGTCTCCAACAGGCATATCAAAGAGATTCTGGAGAAGACAGTGGGTACAACTCAAAAGGATTGGTCTGCAAAGCTGGATGACGCACTTTGGGCTTATAGGACTGCCTTCAAGACACCACTTGGGACTACACCGTTTCACTTGCTTTATGGGAAAGCATGTCACATTCCAGTGGAAATCGAGCATAAGGCAGCATGGGCTACAAAGATGATGAACTTTGACATCAAGCTGCTGCTGAGAGGCGATTGATTCAGCTGAATGAGCTGGATGAGATTAGGCAGCACGCCTATGAGAACTCGAAGCTGTACAAGGAGAGGACTAAGGCGTATCACGACAAGAAGATCCTCTCCAGACACTTTGAACCCAATGACCAAGTACTTCTGTATAACTCTCGTTTGCAATTGTTTCCTAGAAAATTGCGTTCTCGTTGGTCAGGTCCTTTCACAATCAAGGAAGTCAGACCACATGGTGCAGTTGTCCTGCTAAGTCTTGAAGGCAAAGAGTTCACTGTCAATGGACAAAGGGTGAAACACTATTGGGCGAAAGCCAAGATTCCAGAAGGGCACATGGTGCCTCTGGATGATGCACCCACAACCTGAACGTCCGTAAAGTCAAGCTAGTGACGTAAAACAAGCGCTTGGTGGGAAGCAACACACTTGTGAGTCTGTATATAAGTTCTTTTGTTTTCGTGTTTTTGGTTTTGTGTCTTGTGTTTTGCGTAAATCAGTTACAAAGGAGTTGTGTCGAGCGATACCAGTAATGGTATCGATCGACACCACTTGCGCGACAAAGGAGCTGGGTATTTCTTACGGGAAAGGGACAAACAGNAAGATTCCAGAAGGGCACATGGTGCCTCTGGATGATGCACCCACAACCTGAACGTCCGTAAAGTCAAGCTAGTGACGTAAAACAAGCGCTTGGTGGGAAGCAACACACTTGTGAGTCTGTATATAAGTTATTTTGTTTTCGTGTTTTTGGTTTTGTGTCTTGTGTTTTGCGTAAATCAGTTACAAAGGAGTTGTGTCGAGCGATACCAGTAATGGTATCGATCGACACCACTTGCGCGACAAAAGAGCTGGGTATTTCTTACGAGAAAGGGACAAACAGATCGAACGATGCAAAATTGCATCGACCAAATGTTCCTTGTATCGTTCGATACCAGTGCTGTGTGTCGGTCGACATTCCTTCCCCAATCCGATAACTTCTTTGATTTTCACGCCCCCACTCAGCTCTTATGATTTCTTTTACTGACTCTAGACTAGATAACACTGGGGACAGTGTTGTTTAAGTCTGGGGGAGGTGGTTGCTGACAGTGTGTTTGTTTTTCTTAGAGTCATTCGTTTTTTAGTCAAAAATCGTTTTATTGAGTCAAAACTTGTTGGAGATTATGATCTAGTTCTTGAATCTATTGCTCTGACCTTGCTTCTAAGTGACCATTGTTACAGAATCAGTTCTAGATCAGACTAATGAAAAATCCAAAGGTTGACCAGTTAACTAGAAGACACCCATGTTTCCAGCAGAGTTCACTCAAGCCTGAGCTAATTCTTTGCACTTCTTCGATGTGGTTGATGTCCATAGAGCTTGATTCCTCATTCATATCTGACAAAGGAACCCATGTGTAGAAAGTAATGGTATTCCTCTCCCTTGTTACAAGTTAATAAATAAAAGCATGAAAAGATGAAATGATTTTCTCCCGAGTAGAGGGTTAGGAAAATTTCCAGCGATCCCATTATTCTACTTAGAAAGGAATGATCACACAAAGGTTGGAAGCGAGGTTAGGTAAATTTCCCGTGATACCATTATTCGCCTACACCTTTGATACTAGAGAGGGGAAGAACCGGAGATTCGGTGGCAAACACCATCAATACTCGCGTCTCAAACCTTAATGTGTATATGCGATTCTAAAAAAAACAAAAAAACAAAAATAACATGATGTGAAATAAGTCTGGGGGAGAGGAAACAATACCAAAAATTGTGAAAATTAGGTGGTTGTTATGTCATGATATTGTATGAGAAAGAGTCTAGAAGGTTCTTGGCATTGATTACAACGATGAAACTGGCGATGAAAGTTTTTGTTGGATAATGCTGCGGAATTATGTGTGGAGTCTGGGAAGCTGCGAATGTCTACGGAGAAGTACATGGTGGTTAGATTTGGAACTGGTTAGGTAATATGTAGAGCACTAAGAAAAATGGTCATTACAGTGTTTCAAGACCAGGTGAGTCTCCGCGATTTTCAAACCTCTTTCTCTTGTTTAGTTTTATGTTTGCTTGAGGGCAAGCAAAGGCTAAGCCTGGGGGAGTTGATATATCATGGTTTTTACCCGTTTTTAACCATGATATAGGTTTTATTTATAGAGTCTTTCTAGTATTTTTGGAGTCTTTTTGAGTCTTTTCAGGTTTAGGTATGTTTGAAACTTAATTGGAGATATTGAAGCATTCTGAAGCATTTTGGAGCTAAGCAAGGATCATGTAGCTGTGAGGGTCGATTTGAGGTCCTGGTCTCGAGCGACACGACCTGGTGTCGGTCGATACCGACTGCATGAAGAAAGGAAACGTGACTTTTTCCTTATCTGAAGAAATTGCACTTTAGTCCAGAAGTCTTTATTATTGACAAGAAGCCCCAAAACGTGTTTTAGGATATAATTAGGTTTTTCAGCCACTTGTTTTGGCTAAGCTTTATTCTACTTTTGATTTGGTGGAGAGAGTTTTGGAGGGAGACAAGTCTGAAACTGTGTTCGTCCGAGAAAAGATTTCAGACCCTTTGTTTATTCTCCATATTATTACTTTTGAGTTCTATTCAATCATGTTGTTTTACTTAATCTCCATGTCTGAGTAGATCTCTTCTTAGGTTTAGGGTTCTCATACAGGATCTCTTTGTATGCTAGGTTAATCTGTTAGCTAGGATTCATAATCAAATTAGTTCTTCACCATAGGGTGTTCTTAATGCTAAATTCTGGATTGATCACCTAGAACTTAGATCTTAGGTTAATCAATTAGACACGAAAGTGTGATTGATAATCTGATAGAAACCTAGGGTGAGCAAAATAACTATCTGCAAAGAAATTTGGTTTAGTTGTTTTGTGAACAAATCAAACTTGAACTTAATGCTAGTTTAGTCTTTAGGATTTGCAAAGAAATTTGGGATTTTAAGATTTAGACTTAGATAATTCTCGCAACGAAAGTTGGTTAGTTATAGCTTAGTGTTTTGAGTTCAAGAACCGTGCTAAAATCTGAATCCTGATTAATTGGTTTATTTGCATTCTCTGATTTCCTGAGAAATACCATGAACCTATTTTTTTCCATTGAACTTACAACTCTTTAAACTACATTATTGTTTCCTGTTTTATTGATTTACTTAGCTTGATTCGAATCTATATAATCTATTGTGTGATTCTTGAGTCTATGTGGTTCGACCCCTATATATTGCGACTGCAAAGCTGTTAGTACTTTAGTGTATTACATTTTGAGCTTATCATTGGGCCAAAGAAAGTGTTGGGATATCAATCCAAGTCCCACATTGGAAGTTTAGACAAATATGGTCTAATATATAAGTAATGTCCAACTCTAATTTGTATGAGCCATTTTGGGAAGGAGCCCAAAAACAAATCCGTGCAGGCTTTGCCTCTTGGGCCTAAAGCGGACAATATCATACTAATGGAGAGTTGGACATGGCTTTAAAAGCGCAACAGAAGCAATGAAAGAAATTGTTGGGCCAAATAAAGCATTATAACAAGAGTTGAACTAGTTTGAGGTCAAGGAAAGCCCATAAGTAAAGCCCATTAGAAAAGGATGATAGAGTTTTGTGACTATATTTGTGGCCCTATAGTAAGAGGAAGTGAAGCCCAGAGGCCCAAGAAGATCATTACAGGTGAACACGTCTTTCCACTGTTAGACCTAAGGTTCACTTCCCAACTCTATATAAGGAAAGCAACAACTTGGTGAAGGGTAGAGAGTTTGGGTGCGGCGAAGCCCTGCCGGAATCAAGCTGGAACCACCACCGACGAGCCACCTTGAAGGATGAGTCACCGCAACCACCTATCTCCATTTTGGAGGAGACAAACAGATAGGCAAAACATTATGGATATGGTCGAAACTTTCACGATATGTTTTCAACTCCCAGATCTTGCTACAGCCGAAAACATTTCTCATTTGGAATTAGATTTTAAAAGTTATTATCGTTTACCATAGACAGATCTGCAAGTATCGAATTCGCAAGCAGCCAACTTCGAAAGCGTTTTTCTGTCGATCCAGTAGGATCCAAATGCCAATCTACATACCGTTGGAAAGATCTCGCAGCCCGATTTCCAGACCTTCATATCTCAAATCCAAGGCATTTACAGAAATTGATCGATGTTTTGTTTTCTGACCATGAGTCTGTCCAAAATCCGAAAACCAGAAAACCCTAGACCTAGATATGCTTTTTCTGCAAGTAACCCGAAAACTCTAGATCTAGTTTTTCTTATATGGAAACCCTAATTTGGAAATACTAATCCTATTTTGGGAAGTTTCCATTTTTTGAAAATTTTTATTTCGAGAAATTTCCGTCAAGGGAAATGTTAAATTTTAGGGAAGTTTCCATTTTATGAAAGTTTATATTTTAGGAAAACCCTATTTAAGAAAATTTCATTAATGGAATCTCTATTTCCAATCGCAAAGTTCAGGATGCCGCTTCTCAACCGCAACAACTTAGGCCACTAATTCCCCAACCGCTCTAACTGCCCTTTTCCATGTTCTAAGATTTCCTCCAATGTTTGGTTTATTAATAGGCGTAGCGTGATTAGCTAGATCAATGAATGTGTAATGTTGGTTAATGCTTGTTGCTATGGTGTTGATGGTTGTTTCATGAGTAATTCCACATATGCATCATTCATACATGATAACGGGATTAAGGAAATGTAATGTTAAAAAGATAATGGTTGGAAATGGTATTGTCAAGTATGCAAGTTAATAATGCATTATAAGATTTGCATGTGTGGCCTAATCAGCTATTGCGTGTCGTCGGCGTCATGGGGTGAGCCATAACGCACGGTATTGTTTGTTGGCTGCGCGAAGGACAAGAAGTGAAGTGATGTGCCATGGTTACACGAAGGATTCGTCACTAAGTGGGGACCAAACAGTTGATGAATCGGAAATAATAAATATAATGTTAATGAAATAAAAATGACTAAAGGAGAACGAGTACCTTGGATTGTGACCTTTGGGAATGTGAAATGGTCAAGATAGATCTCTTTTGGGTCTTACATGAACATTATAGCCGCATATGTTAATTTGGCATTATAATTACATTTATCGGCTAAGCATATTGCATGTATTAATGAATTAAATAATGTATTGTGGATCTCGTGGGCACTCGTGTCTACCCCTATTGAGTAACATTGGTTGTTCACCCTTTTTTTTTTCAAGTACGATTTAAAATGGTGTTTTAGCATAAAGTGCAAATCAAGCTAATTAGTGGGATTTTTTCCACGGATAAAACGTCTCTGACATTATTTGTAGAGTTATTTACACTCTATAACATATTTTCAAACTGTATTTACACTCTATAACACATTTTGATACTCTAGCACATTGCCCACTAATTGGATTGCGAAAAGACATGAGTGCCCTTATGGCAAATCAAAATTTACAATAAATCATTTCTCTCATTCTCTTTCTCTTCGCGTGTACAAGATAATGTGGATACAAATATCGTGGACGGAATGAGAGATTAAAGATGTGAGAGAAAATAATTATTTTTTCCCATCTGTTTTGTTTTGTATTTTTCTATATTTGTGAATGACATAAAACAATTTTTTTGGTTAAAATGAATTATAATTATATTTTGTCATTATTTTAAGATCCATTTTACTATAGTTTATGTGTCAAACAATTTAAAAAAAAATGTATATATATATATATATATAAAAATCAGAAGTCTAATTAGAAATCCATTTGAATGATTAACTGTAGACAATGTAATATGGATATATGGACGTGGACGTGAACATAATCGCTTGGATAACGTTTCATTGACATATCAACGTGGATAAACATTTTACACAAATATCAATTAAAATTGGTACACATAAACATGTCCATTGTACTGATTATCTTGTTATTGTTCTCGAAATTCACTCAAACGAGAATGGACAATTTTCCATGGACAAATAATGAATCAATAGTATCGTGGACATGTTAGCATTTATCATGGACAAAACATGTGTGTCCATTTAGTATTGAACATTAGTATTAAACAAATGTTTAATGTAATATGAACTGGACATGATCGCGTGGACAATGTTCCATTGACATAAGTGGACAATGTTCCATTGATATGTCCACGTTCATATGTCCATAGTACATTGTTCACATTTCATCATTCAAATGAATTTCTAATTAGATTTATGGTTTTTATATATATATATTTTTTTAAAAATCTTGTTCGACACATAAACTATAGTAAAATAGATTTTAAAATAATGACAAAATATAATTATAATTCATTCTAACAAAAAAAATTGTTTTATATCATCACAAAAATAGAAAAATACAAAACAAAACAGATGGAGAAAATAATTATTTTCTCTCACATCTTTAATCTCTCATTCCATCCACGACATTGTCATCCACATTATCCTGTACACGCGAAGAGAAAGAGAAAAAGAGAAAGTGTTTATTGTAAATTTTGATTTGCCATAAGGGCACTCATGTCTTTTCGCCATCCAATAAGTGAGCAATGTGCTAGAGTGTCAAAATGTGATATAGAGTGTAAATAGTACTAGGTCTGGGCATTCGGGTACCCGTTCGGGTTCGGATCGGTTCTTTCGGGTTTCGGATACCCAAATTTTAGAAGTCTATGACCCATTCGGGTATTTTTTTTTTTGATCAGGTTTGGTTCGGTTCCGCCCGGGTTCAGGTCGGGTTTCCGGTACCCGAAATTTATCTCAATTCTCGAAAAAACTAAAAAAAATTGTTTAATTTAAATAAAATTTGGTTAAATTTTGCAAAAATGATTTAATTTTGACAAATATAACTAAAGATTTTTGAATATTTCGAGTATTTTGATTATTTCGGTCTAAACATAACTAATATATTCGGTTTATAATTGTAATTTTGACTATTTTGGTTATTTCAAAACTAAAGAGACATAATATTTTGAGAAATTGATCAAAATGGCACTAAAAAATTAAAACTTGACAAATATAGCACCCTATTTGAGAAGCTACCTAAATTAGCATTCATTAAAGATTAAAATATTAAAATAACAGAGACATGATCCACAATTTCACATCCAGCCATCATCGACATATTTGTTTATCGCCTCATTTTTTTTGCCCAGAAATTCTAATTGTTGCCCAGAAATCACCTCATTCATGATCCATAATTCACATTCAGGATCAACAAATTCTAATTGTTGCCCAGAATTACAAATCCAGGATCAAGCACCCTATCGAGCCACGGCAGATTGCTACAATCGCTCGGTGGAGTTATAGATTTCCTCGTCGACTGAAGCTTTGATCCTTTCGTTGTTGGGTAATTTAATTTCATCTTTTCTCTTCTCTTCTTTCTCTTTGGGGATTCATCAATTCGATCGATCGTTGGCGATATTTGAGTAGATGATTTTGATGCCTGCAAAGTGTTTGATACAATAATATCTGAGTATGATTTGATTATGCAGCAACTAATTGAAATTCGTTGGTCATTGAAGTTTTTTCTTGTCTTTCTTTTGATAGGTTCTATTGTGTTTTGTGAAATATGGTAGAGATCTTTTGTGTTTGTGGAGAGTGGAAAAAAAA
>PKMM01025922.1:125605-143080 GCA_002933915.1 Eutrema heterophyllum | reverse complement strand
CTTGCAAGAGAAATATTTTATTCGAGCTAAATTTTTGGTTAAAATTTTGGTTTATTCTTCATAGACTGAGGATCCTGGAGATGAAACATTCTCTGAAACTTAATAGATTGACGATTTAGGGAGGGTTTGCTAAATTTGTATGAATACTTCCTAAACTCAGTATGGGTACCAGAAAATCTTACCTCATTATTTTGATCTTCATGTTGTGGTGTCTCTTGTTTTTGGGTTCCGCTATCTGTGCCATGATGCTACAACAAAAAAAAAATGAAAAAGTTAATTGCAAGAGAAATTTTTGTAAAGTATTTTTAGGTAGAACTTTTTTGACCTAAAAGTGTGATAAACGGTTATGTGTCACAAAATCTTGTTTACCTCATCATTTGTATTTGCAGGATCATATATCCCCAGCTTTTCTTCTATATTCGACAAGCGGGAATTAACATTACTGAACCCACTTTGAACTATCTCGAAGAGCCTGTCCAGCTTCGACACGAGCGACTCGCCCGAAGCAGATGGTCTCTCTCTCACCGCGTTACCAAACTGATAAGAACTTTTAGCCATTTGTTCTATCGCATCCATAACATCCACTGATTCTCTCTCCCAGTCTTCTTTTGTTAACTTGTAACCCTTCTTCACAATATCCACCAATGATTCCAGATCTGGATTATCTATGTCTTCCAAAAAGACTTTGTCTTCTGGATCATTTGGTATGGATGGTAAGACGCATACGACCCTCAGCTGCAAAAACAGAAGTCAACGTTTCTAATTGCTAACTCATGCAAGCTAAATCAATGATATATATGATAGAGAAAAAGAGTTATTTCAAGAAGTAAAAACTTACATTAGCATATCCTTCTATGCTCCTAACTTGTTCAAGTGCTGGAGATTCTGTATCAATGTATTTCTCACAGAGAAATGCTGTTTCTGGCTCCAAACTGCTCACCTTGCTGAAGGCTGCTTGCAGCAAAGGTACGGATTCCAGAATCCAGAGATGCAGAGCAAAAGGAAAACCATGTAGCTCATATCTGTCTTTATTCAGATGCGATGGGATTTTTCGCTTGATCGAGTTGAGCAGTACATCAAAGGCATCTCTTCCCCACGAGTAGTTCATCAAGGTAGTCATGTCCTGAGCTCTCTTAATCAACAGTTTCGAGAACCTATTTCCCTTGTATCTCTGGAGCAGGAGGCTCTCAATCACTATTAGCATACCAAGAGAGAACCTCTCTTCGACTTTCTCCTGTGGTATAACACGAAGCACCTCAATTAGCTCCTCAGGTGTATGATCTGTACCCCAGTCGTACTTATAAACTTCAGAGTCTTTGTCTTCCACTTCTTCACACTCGGTGCAATTCAAACCAGTTACCATATGAAATTCTCTAATGGAGAATCTCATAGGCTGAGCCCCGAAGTGAAACCAAAGCTCGTTCTTTTTACCTGTCTTTAATGATCTCGTAAGCAGACAATGTATTATTTTCGCGGACAGGTGCAGATTTCTTGAGCTAAACCTCAGAACTGGTCCTAAAAAAGAATCCTTAATCCTTTGGAACAAGTCATCGCCGAGAATTTGTTTGACTACGTCGACGTTTTTGTATACTGCAAAATGGTTTATTGCTGGCCCTTCAACTTGATTAGGCTCATCTCCTATTGCAAATTGGAGCTCAGGGAGCCTGATCCTTGTAGGCATTGAATCTCCCATTGTGTTTTCAACTGTTAAAACAGACAAACAATTAGACATTTTTCACAACTGTTACTTTTAGTATTCACTAGTAATGGAAATCTTAAAGCTTTAGAACTCAAATTGACGGTTTTAGAATAGTCTTCCTAAAACAGTAATAAGCCTTCCTAAATCACCAAGAAATGTTACTAAAATTGCACAAATCAATGAACCAAGAATCTAATCTATGTAGATTAGCGTTTGAAACAAACAATTAGACATTTTTCACAACTGTTACTTTTAGTATTCACTAGTAATGGGAATCTTAAAGCTTTAGAACTCAAATTGACGGTTTTAGAATAGTCTACCTAAAACAGTAATACGCTTCTTAAATCACCAAAAAATGTTACTAAAATTGCACAAATCAATGAACCAATAATCTATGAAAAATGCAGGTAGAGAACAGAAATCTAAAACTGACATTGAATTGTAAGTAGCCTTTAGTTAATTCAAAAGAATGGGAAAAGTAACTCCACGAATGATCTTGTCAAAGCTATCGAACCCCACCTGCCAAAATACAAAAATTGTGAAAAGAATCTACCACAGATACATACATACAAAACAAAAACTAGATAAAGACGTAACGGAAGTTCGAACTTCGCAATAGAAGAAAAGAAAAACAAAACTTTGGTTTAGCTAAACCAAACACAATTAATAAATCCAATTTTCAATAATTAACTCTACACATCAACGACAACTTCTCGGGGGGAAAAAAGGTTTGGGCGATTACCCTTCTTTTTC
Source organism: Eutrema heterophyllum (assembly GCA_002933915.1). NCBI lineage: Eukaryota > Viridiplantae > Streptophyta > Magnoliopsida > Brassicales > Brassicaceae > Eutrema > Eutrema heterophyllum. The sequence goes on along the minus strand of PKMM01025922.1, from coordinate 140,628 downwards.
CGGCGAACTGAAGCTCGGCTGTTGGGGTTCGGCGTGGCGGGTTCCGGTGAGTCAGACTAAATGTTAGAGTATGCAGTGGTTCAATCATGGCGGCAACTAAATGTTAGAGTATGATTCATAGAACCTAACAATAGATCTACAAAACGGTAAAGTCTCGGGTTTACCTGACGGAGGAAGCGACGGCTAGGCTTCCGGCGGCGGTGACTTCTAGTGCTTCCGGCGGCGTCGTGTGGCTCGGCTACAATGGAATCGATCTCGTCGAGGGTGAGAGAAGTGGAGTCACGATTTTCATTTTCTGGGCTTATGATTTTGTTTGTTTTTTCGAGCTGTCGTTTAATTCATTTTCTCTTTAATGAAACATCTTTTAGTCACCTTCCAAATATAGGTGCTATATTTGTGAAGTTTAAGTTTTTTGTGCCATTTAGGAGAATTGCCCTAATATTTTTAGATATATAATTGTATTTCGTATATTTTGGGTTTCGGTTCTGTTCTGATTCGGTTTGGATACCCAAAATATTTTATAAGAGGAACCATTCATGTATTTATAACTATTCGGTTCGGTTCGGTACCTTCTAATTCGGTTCGGTTTAGGTTCAGTTTTTCGGTTTAAGTATTTTACTCACGCATAATAAATATAATTTGAAAATGTGGTATAGAGTGTAACATGCACTTATTTGTAAGCTTTGTACTCGTAAGCTTTGTACTTCCGATTTGGAATTTTGAATTATTTTAAAATTATTAAGCTGTTGACTAACAACAAAAATCACACCCAATTTATTTCCAAGTTTGCTACCGAGTCATTTTCTTAAAGAAAAACCTCCACCATATGTTTCGATTTGGAATTTTGTATCGTTTGAAATATTATTAAGCTATTGACTAACAAGAAAAATCTCACCCAAGTTATTTACAATTTTGCCACCGAGTCATTTTCTTAAAGAAAAACCTCCACCATATGTTTAACACGGAATGAAGTTCAAAAAACAATATCATTAGGGAAATGGAAACATTTTATACGAAAATCATGACAACTACAACCCCTCAGCTACAACAAGCTATAAGTACAAATGGGAATAATAAAAGTAAATAAAGAAACTAGGGGCAATGTTAGACGTCATGATCGCAGTCTGTAATTACTTATATGCTCATTAACTCACAAATTGCCCATGACTAGTCTAACGCATCTTGCAACTAGTATGTATTTAACTTTTAAGCTGACGTTGATATAAATCTAAGACGATTTACTTCCGGTTTCTTTCATAGCAATTAATGGTGATAACGAGTTCTCTCGATCATTGAACCAGTGAATCGAATAATAAACCTTATAATTTTTTTATAAAAATTATAATACAAAAGTCCAGTTTCCACGAAGTTACAACTATTAAACAAAATTCATCATAAAGAAACAATCAAACTCCTCGATTTTGTCTTCATAAAGATACAATAAAATTTGTCTTTATATAGAGATAATCAAACTCAAGGATTAGAGAGAAAGAGAGAGAGAGAGAGAGAGAGAGAGAGAGAGAGAGAGAGAGAGAGAGAGAGAGAGAGAGAGAGAGAGAGAGAGAGAGAGAGAGAGGAGAGAGAGAATTGAGAGAGAGAAAGGTACCATGGAAGAGATTCGCCAGAAAAGACTGCTGATGGTTCCAGCACCGTTCGAAGGCCATTTACCTTCGATGATGAACTTAGCCTCATTCCTTTCTTCCTCAGGCTTTTCAATCACAATCGTTCGAACCCAATTCAATTTCTATGATATCTCCGCTAACTTCCCTAATCTCAACTTCGTCATTATGGATGACGGCTTGTCTAAATCGGACATGTCGTCTCTCGGGCTCCTTGACTTTATCCTGAAGCTCAACTCTGTCTGTGAGCCCCTATTGAAAGAATTTCTAACACTCCATGATGATGTTGACTTTATCATTCATGATGAATTCGTCTACTTCCCTCGGCAAGTTGCAGAAGATCTGAATCTGCCAAAGATGATCTTTAGTGCTTCTTCCGCTGCTACTTCGATCAGTCGGTGTGTACTTATGGAGAACCAAGACAAATGGTTACTTCCTCCACAAGGTACCCTACCTCTCATTACTCTACCTTCATTGTTAATTAGTGTTGTTCGGAATGATGTAATTTTGTTGATATTTTGGGTTTGTGTCTATCTACAACAGAAGCAGGATCTAAACTTGAAGAGTTGGTGCCGGAGTTTCATCCCTTTCGGTACAAAGATCTACCTGTGACAGCTTATGGATCTATGGAGAATCTGATGTTACTTTACCGTAATGTAAGCAAGAGAGATACATCTTCTGGTGTAATACACAACTCTTCGAATTGTTTAGAAAGCTTATTCACATCAGCTGCAGAAGAAAAGTGGGGAGTTCAGATACACTCGATCGGTCCTCTCCATATGACCGATTCCGCGACCTCGTGTCCCAGTTCTTTTAAGGAAGAAAGAAACTGTCTTGAATGGCTTGAGAAGCAAGAAAAAAACTCGGTGATCTATATAAGCATGGGGAGCTTGGCGATGACGCAAGAAGAAGAGTTTGTGGAGATGGCCATGGGATTGGTTCAGAGTAACCAACCTTTCTTATGGGTGATCCGACAAGGCTCCATATCGGGACAAAACTCCATAGAATCATTACCGGAACAGTTCAGACATGCGGTGACCCATGACGGGAGAGGTTTTGTAGTGAATTGGGCCCCACAAATGGAGGTGCTTGGGCATAGAGCGGTGGGAGGGTTTTGGAACCATGGTGGATGGAACTCGAGCTTGGAGAGCATAAGCAGTGGCGTGCCAATGATCTGCAGGCCGTATTCAGGTGATCAGTGGGTAAATACTCGACTTATGACGCATGTTTGGCAAACCGCATTTGAGGTCGAAGGTGAATTGGACAGAGGAATCGTAGAGATGGCTGTGAGGAAGCTCATTATAGGTGATGAAGGTGAAGAAATGAGAAAGAGAGCCAGCATACTGAAGGACAAGGTTGAAGTTTCTGTCGGAATTGGAGGCTCTTCTTACAGTGCTTTAAACAAATTGGTCGATTCAATCATGTCATCATAACTTATCACGATCGTCTTAGAAGCAGAACATAAACTCAAAAAACGTGTGGAAAAACTGGAAAATTTTTGTTTGTGAGAAATAATATGTATGTGTCCTTTTTTTTTTTTTTTGTTAAAAAAATAAAAAAAATGTGTGTGAAATCATATTATTATTGGTGAAGTGATTCGGGCTGAGATTAAAAGTTTAAAATGTAAATTACTCTTATACCATTAATGAAAACACTCTTCTCTAATTGGTCTGTTTTATTTAATTAATTTGTGATTAAAAAAGGAAATATTCGGTTAAAAAAAAAAACCAGTCGTGGATCAGAGTTGGGTCCGGAGGGAAGCGGGCCAAGTCCATGTTTTTTGTCGATAATATAATATATACTTAACGGCTGATTGTTAAAAAAAAAATCACACACAAGTTGCGTTGGTTAGTGACCCAAAATCTTATCACACATGTAGCGGGTTCGAATCCCGCTATTCCATTAATCCAAAATATTGTATGCGATTATAAAAGGCGCTAATTGTTTAACAAAAAAATGAAACTATAGCTAAGCTGGTTAGTAACCCAAATTCTTATCCCACGTGTAGCACAGGTTCGAATCCCCTTACTCATTTTTTTTCAAAATATTTTATACGATTATAAAAAGCAGAAATATGACATTTTTTAGTTTTAATCCAAAACAGAAGTTTTTCTCATCTAAAATAATTAAATCTTGGATAAATGAAATGATAAAAGAGAAATTGATCAAATCTATGTTCATCGAGTTATTTATTAAAAAAACGTAAATATCGTATATTCAAAATAAAATGTTTTTTTATTTTTTTTTAATCCGAAAAGGATAATTTCCTAATCGTAAAAAGTCAATCTTTTAGAAACGGAAAGATATTGTATCTATGTTTATCGGATTATAGAAAAAGGCAAAATCGACTTTTGATTAATCAAAAAAGAATACTCGGTTATATCGAGAATTAACAAAAAAAAAAGGAAACGTTTAAACCCTAAACTTTTTGCATATAAATACGTTGGTCTTCTTCCACTATAAGAAAACAGGGTCATTTCCGACGGCCATAATTCCGTCGGAAATTTCCGATGGTCCGACGGAATTTGGACGAAAGTAACATCCGTCCGAAATCCGTCGGAAAACCTCAGCCGTCAGAAATCCGTCGGACATTTCCGACGACAACAATCCGTCAGACAATTTCCGACGGATTTTCGATGGATTGTCGACAAATGCTGATGTTGCCGACATGTTGCCGACGGATTTCCGACGACGGGCATCCGTCGGACAATTTCCGATGGATTTCTGACGGATGTTCGACAAATGTTGACATTACCGACATGTTCCCGACATCGTTGCCAACATCGTTAATATCTACGTTGTATCCGTCGGAAAACGTCGCACGATTTCCTTATAAAAACGTATCCACCTTCTCACAACAACAAAAAAAACCTCTCATCTACAATTCCTTACGAAAATGTCTTCTTTAGATCCTTATAATTATTTTCGATCATGGATGGACAAACCTCATCAAATTCCGGACACGGGCCTAGTTACGGAAGAATTCAGAGAAGGTCTGCAAGAATTCATGGCATTTGCGGGTACGCAGAAGAAAGCGAAAAAAATCGGTAAAATCTACTGCCCTTGTACGAATTTTCATTATCGTAGATTAATCGTGATAGATGAAGTATGGTCACACCTTTATTGTCATGGGTTTGTGCCGGGTTACAAGATTTGGTATTATCATGGAGAAAATGATACAATGGTGGATAATTATGTTAGTACTAGTGAACAGTATATTGAGGATATCGCTAGCTTAGAAGAACCTGCAATGGAAGTAGAAAGTACTGTAGGTCATGTTCAAATGGTGAACCATGCATTCCGTGAAAGTATGACATCGGTTACTGAGTATGGAGATAGAGGGGAAGAGCCTAACGCAGAAGCTCGGAAATTCTTTGATATGTTAGACGCTACTAAAAATCCTTTATATGATGGGTGTAGAGGTGGACATTCCCCTTTATCAGCTGCAACTAGGATGATGGGTATAAAGACGGATTTCAATTTGAGTGAGGAGTGTGTGGATGCAATCGCTGATTTTGTGAAAGACATTTTGCTAGAAGATAATCTTGCACCGGCATCATACTATGAGATACAGAAACTTGTTGCTGGGCTAGGATTGCTTTATTAGATGATAGATGTATGTATCGACAACTGTATGATATACTGGAGAGAGGACGCAGACCGTTCGACATGTCGTTTTTGTCGCAAACCTCGGTATAAGGAAACAGGTGGAAGAGTGTCAGTGTCATATAAACGGATGTGGTATTTGCCGTTAACAAAGAGATTGAAGAGGTTATATTAGTCAGAGCGCACAGCGGGAGCAATGAGATGGCATGCAGAGCATACAACGGATGGAGAAATTGCTCATCTCTCAGACGCAGGAGCATGAAAACATTTTCAATCAATGTATCCTAGTTTTGCATATGAGGCGAGGAACGTATACTTTGGATTATGTACTAATGGTTTCAACCCTTTTGGGAAATTTCCGACGGATTACTCTATCGGCTAAACAAAAATTTCCCTCGGCTAAATTGAATACTGCAGGCATCCGGGAAGGATTTCCCTCGGCTAACATTCCGTCGGAATTTTCCGACGAATTTCCGATGGATTATTGAACATATTCTATTATACACGTTTAAATCATTTTTTGCACCTTCAGCCTCCATATCCGTTGGAAATCCGTCGGAAATTTCCGACGGATTTCCGACGGATGATTAAAAATGTGGTTTAGTGTATAGGGTATAGGTTTTTTTTGGGAGAAACTGTAGACAAACAATTGTATGATGTATATCCAATAGTTTGAACTTGTAAAATTTCAAAATAAAAATGTGTTATAGATTTTATAAAATTTGATAGAGGTGTTAGTATAAGTTATAGTATAAGGTGTATAGATGTTATGAGAAATGTATAGGTTTTGATGTTGTAAAAGTTATAAACTCATACAAAGTCTATAACATTGATGAATTCACTATTTTTTGAATAAAACATGTAGATTAGGGATTGTTAAATCATACCCCCCAAACCCTAAACCTCAAATTTACCCTAAATCCGTCGGGAAATCCGTCGGAAATTTCCGACGGATCTGGATCCTCTGACACATGTTAGTCGACTGGCAAATAGAAACACATGCATGGAATAAACCTGTATATTCCCATATCCGTCGGAAATTTATGATTTCCGACGGACTTTGGTTTTTTCGAGACCGCAGGAATTTTGACTCCCTAATCAAATTTTTTTTTGAATTCCGACGGATATGTTCGTCGGAAATCGATATAAATTTAGAAACCGTCTGCTTTTTTCTCATTTTTCCCTTATCTCTCTCTCTCTTCCGACGAGAATTCTCTCGTTTCTCTCTCGATTTCTTCACAAAAACTACATCCCAATCCTCAAATCTTCATTCCTCCATGGATCCAAACATGTAAGTCTCTCAATCTTGTTAGTTTTTGTGTAAATCTTGTTAGTTTGAATAGTTTTTAGAGTTTATTAGTGTTAGATTGTTATAATGGAATACTTTTAGATTTAGGTTGTTTGTTTGATTAGAATTGTTAGGGTTTTATATTTAGTTTGTTTAGATTTAGGTTATAAACGTTTTTGATTTAGGGTTTTTAGATTTTGTTAGTATTTAGAAAATTAGAATTAAATAAAAACGTTTTTGAATTTATTATTTATAAAAACGGTTTTGAATTTAGAAAATTATATTTAGTAATTTATAATTTTGTAAAAACATTTTTGTATAAATATTATTAGAATTATATAAAAACATTTTTGAGAAAATATAAAAATTATATATAAACATTTTTAGAAATAACATTTTTATAATTATATATATAAAGGAAAAAACTTTTTTATAAATAACTTATATAAAAAACGATTTTATAAAAAAAACGTTTTTATAAAATACTTTTGTATAATTATATAAAAAACGTTTTTATAAAAAACTTATGAGAATCTTTTTATTAATTTTTTGGAAATTTTGTAAAATTTTAGGAATTTTTTGAATATTTTGAAATTTTCTGTAAATTTTGAATTTACGGGACATTTGAAATTTTCGAGACATTTGAAATTTTTTTGATATATTTGAAATTTTTTGATTTCAATGTTCTAACGATTTTATGTTTTTCCCGCAAGAATAGCGAGGACGGACTACGTTTGGGCGGCGGCTCGCAAAGACGCCGTTCTCGGGGTTCTCGGGATACGCCTCTTGGCGTATCGAACTCGGGAATTGAAGTCCCGGACTCTCAGCAATCCGCTGCTCGGAGCCGGATTAGGATCGAGGATCTAGTCCCGCAGCCGAACCGAGACCATTGCATCCGTCTCGACCCGAAGTTCGAGGACGGGACTTGGTAAGTGAATTTTCATTTATTATTTCAATTTATTATATTTTTAATCTTAACGTATTTAATTCTTTTTTTTAATGTTTTCAGGTTTAAGTTGTCGTCTGACATCACAAAGGCGATCTTGCGGATGCTCCACAACATGTTGGACAAACCGTACGAAAAGTACTCCGACATGCCTGCCGACGAGAAAGACTTGTGGCACCGGACTTTCGCGGTAAGTAATTTATAGTTTTTTCTTCTTTTTTATTTCATTTTGTCAATTTTATGTTTCTTTTTTTTAACATTATGTTTCTTTTTTTTAATGTATCAAGATTTCACGTGGGACCATACCTAGACGAGGACGGTGATTGGCCAATTCGACAAGTATGCTGCGCTTTCGTACTCGAACCACATGTACGAGTGGAAGCAGAAGTGGAAGCACAACAAAGACAAGCCGAAGGATCCGACGACGACGTGTGGAAGGGCTTCTGCGAGTACTGGAGTAAGCCGAAGACGAAGACGCTCGCCGATAAAAACTTGAAGAACCGGAAGAGCGAGCGAGGAGGGAAAGAGATCTACATTCACAATGGGGGCGCAAAGACCGTAGAACGCGAGGCGATGAAAATGGTAAGTAAAATTTCCATTTTTAATTACTAATTTCTTTTTTATTATTATTTACTTGACAAAATTTCACAGGCGAAGAAAGACGGTAAGGCTTTAGATTACCTTTAAAAAATCAAGCAGAGACACACCAACAAAAAAACCAGTGTTATACAAGACGTGGGGATGCGTGAGCTTGTAGGCACTTGCAAGAAGAAGAAGACGGAACATGAAGTTTCGATGTTGCAGCTCACTCTTGACGGATCTGGGGCTTCGAACGAGTTATCCACAGAAGAGATTAACCAAATTGTTCTCGCGGTAAGTTTTTTTTTGTTTTCTATTTTTTTTCTTTTAATTTCTTCTTTAATAACATTTACGGCTCTAACATTTATAATATTTCGTAGGAAACTCGACAAGTCAAAGGTCTATTCGCTGGGTTAGGCGGACTTCCGACCCAGGAATCTTCTTCCTCGCTTCCTCGGTATGCTTCCGAGCGAGAGGCTCACCCAAACTGTTCAAGACCGTAACATGGAGGTCCAAGAGTTAAAGACCGCACACAACTCAACCCAGTTACAGCTCACCTCCTTGCAGAAAATCATGCAGGGCACATTCCCCCATCTCTTTCGGGATAACAATCCCGACAACCCCGACAACTCTCCGACCGTTTGAATTAAACATTTTATGTTTTTTTTTTTTTAACAATTTTAATTATTTTTAATGAATTTATTTAAATGTTTAATGAATTTTTAATAATTAATTTCTTTTTACAAATATTTTTATTTATAATTAAAAATAAAAATTCAATATAATTAATAATAATTAAATAATTTCAATAAAATTCAAAATAAAAACAAATTATTGAATATACGTCGGAAACGATCCGTCGGAGGGTTGTCGGAAAAGTTTTTGACGACTATCCGACGGATTTCCGACATAATTTTCGGACACTGATCCGTCGGAAACACTGACCGTCGGAATCCCGTCGGAAATATTACCGACGGCTTTCTGATAACGGATATTTTCGTGTTCAATTATCCAAGTGTACTCATGTCATTGTAGCATTTGAGATTTCAATCCATAATGGGTTAAGATTAAACACTAAGAATACATAAAACTTCTCACTCTAAGTAATTCAAGAAGAGGTTTTCTAACAACCTAAGTGATAATGAAAACAAGCTCTATTTTAACTAAAGTAAAAGATAGAAATTCAAACTAAAACACAAATTACGGTTCAAGATAATACTAAAGACGAATCCAAGGGTGAAGTATGCGATTGTTGGTAACTTTAGAGGTTCACAATGATGTCAATATACTCAAGTAATGCTAATTCTTATATCACAATCATTAAACAAGACTAACTCAATTCCTTGGAATTAGTCACTTTGGAAATTACTAAATCAAGAACAAATTCCCATTTGTGATTTAATAAGTTTCAAGCATTAGAAACAAAATCATTTAATCAATAAACATCTTAGACAACTATTTCCATAGGCTAAGAATGCAATATCCCTTGATTAGTTCATTGGTGAATCTCATCGAACACCTTCCATGCGAGAAATTCCTTATGATCTAAATCAACTTGATCATGGTCAATTTAGCATTAAGAACACTAAACAAGGAAGGATCATTAATAATCTAGGCCCTAACATCATTGATTCACACTAAACTTACCTAAATCTACTTCACCCTAGAATTCTAGAAAACTACTCACAACCCATGTTTATCTCCACAAATCCCATAAAGGAAGTGTTTAGATTCATGGTAAATGATAAGAAAATAGATAGATGATGGAATTAAACAAGAACTTGCATAAATCACTCAAGAATCTCTTACAATCTCCCTTTTTCTCTTTAAAGTCGAGTTTTACAAAGTCAAAAACAAGATAGATGCATAATTAGGTCTCTAATAATTTATACAAAGTTTGGTCGTAGGAGTCACATCGGGGTGCATCTGGCCGATACCACGATGTGAGTTAGCCGAATTTTCTGAAGGAGTCGCGTCGGTGTGCTTCTCACCGATGCGGGACACCGAGGATTCTCCTGTCTCGTCTGAGGGAAGCTGCATCGGTGTGCTGTTGCCCGATGCAGGACACCGATGTGGATTAGCCGAATGGTCCGTCAAGATCGCATCGGTATGCACCATACCGATGTGGCACCCCGAGGATTCTCCTGTCTCTTCTTCTCTGCTGGCGTTGGTGTGCATCATACCGATGCAGGATCCTGAAATAGCTTCAGTTTTTAAACATAAGTCATTTCGGTATGCATCATATCGATGCAGGACCCCGAAATGGCTTCTGTTTTCCTCTTCTCCTTGTACTTCTCTTCCTTTGGCGATTTCCTTTGCTCTTGATCCAAATGCCATCACCTCCAAACTCCTCAATGCTTCCATAAGCACCTAGAAACACTCCAAACAATGCAAGACTCACTAGGACCTATTCTAAACTGGCTAATGTCTCTAAGTTGATGGAATGTTAAGGAAGAGCTACAAAAATGCATGTAAAAGACACAAAAGCCAAATGAAATGTGCGTTAAAAAGAGTTAAAATATGCAAATATCACTTTTCGACAACGTTCCGACGTATATTTCCGATCAAATATCCGTCGGAAATACGGCCGTCGATAATCCGTCGAAATGTTCCGACCCTTTTCCCGACGACTTTAATCTGTCGGAATGTTCTGACGGATTTCCGACAGAAATCACTTTCCGACGAGCTTAAACCGACGGCTTTGTTCATTCGGAAATCCGTCGGAAATGGCCTTTTCCGAAATGGCCCTCAAGCAAACAGAATAAACAAGTCCGAGAAGAGGTTTGAAGGCGGGAGCTCAAATCAAAAGAAGTTAGCAAAGCATTCACCATGATGTCCTTAGAAAATGATAACATATTGCAAGAAAAAATTTTATAATCCACTCTAACTTCTCTAGGCTTATCAAAAATGCATGTAAACGACACAAAAGCCAAATGAAATGTGCGTTAAAATGAGTTAAAATATGCAAATATCACTTTTCGACAACGTTCCGACGTATATTTCTGATCAAATATCCGTCGGAAATACGGCCGTCGATAATCCGTCGAAATGTTCTGACCATTTTCCGACGACTTTAATCTGGCGGAATGTTCTGACGGATTTCCGACAGAAATCACTTTCCGACGAGCTTAAACCGACGGCTTTGTTCCGTCGGAAATCCGTCGGAAATGGCCTTTTCCGAAATGGCCCTCAAGCAAACAGAATAAACAAGTCCGAGAAGAGGTTTGAAGGCGGGAGTGATATATCATGGTTTTTACCCCTTTTAAGCCATGATATAGGTCCGTTTTATAGAGTCTTTCTACTATTTTGTAGTGTTTTAGAGTCTTTTACAGGTTTTAGCACGTTTGGAGCATAATTGGAGATATTGGAGCTTTTTGGAGCATTTTGGAGCAAAACAAAGTTCGTGTAGCTGAGTACCCGATTTGAAGCCTGAGTATCGATCGACACTACCTTAGTATCGGTCGATACTCACTGAAGCACGAGTCACGGCTTTAAATGAAGATTTGAAGAACTTCCCACCGATGGATTGAGCTCAAATTTGGACACGAGACAGATATTTGGATTAGCTTTCATTTGGAAGTGGTTTGAGGTCATTCCAACGGTGCGATCAAAAGGAATGCCAGTTTTTGTGAAGACAGTCCAGTCTGGCGAGCAGTGACTAATGTCGGTCGATACTACCTTAGTGTCGGTCGATACTTACTACATGAAAACAGGAAACGCGACTTTTTACAAGTCTTGAGAGTTTGCACCTTGGTCCAGAAGTCTTTAATAATTACAAGAAGCCCCAAAACGTGTTTTAGCATTATAATTAGGTTTTTCAGCCACTTTTGTGAGCTAAGATTTATTTTACTTTTGTTCTGATTGGGAGAGATTGTTTTAGGGATTTTGGGGAGACAACTCTGAACCCCTTTGTTTCTGATTGATTTCTTTTATGCAATTCTATTCAATCATGATTTCTGTTCCATTGATCATGTCTGAGTAGTTCTCTTGTTAGGTTCAGGGTTCTCATAAGGGTTTTCTTTGAATGTTAGGTTAATTGAATGATTAGGATTCGCCATCTGAATTATTTCTTCACCTTAGGTTGTTCCCATAGCTAATTCTAGGTTGAATAATCTAGAACTTAGATCTTAGGATAATTGGTTAGGCACGAGAGTGCGATTAATTACCTGATAGAACATAGGTGAGCAAAATAACTATTCGCAAAGAGATTTGGTTTAGTTGTTTTGTGAACAAATCGAACTTGGAATAAAAGATGGTTTAGACTTTAGGATTTGCAAAGAGATTTGGAATTCTAGGATTTAGGCTTAGATAGTTTTCGCAACGAGAGTTGGTTAGCTATACTTTAGTGATTTGAGTTCAAGAACTGCGCTAAATATGAATCATGTTAGTTAGTTTATCTACATTCATTGAATTCCTGAGAAATACCTTGAGCCTATCTTCTTTCCCATTCGTTTACAACTTGTTTAATTTACGTACTTGCTTTCAATTACATCTTTCTGGTTTAGCTTAATTCAAAAATATACAATCTATTGTGTGAATTCTGGAATTCTTGTGTTCGACCCCTAACTATACTGCAACAACTGCTTTAGTACTTTTAGGGTATTAATTTGAGCATATCAAATTTGGCGCCGTTGCCGGGGACTCAATTTCGCCATTAGATTTTAGTGAAGAATTTCGTCTAAATCGTCGAGTATCGATCGATACCCCTTGGTATCGGTCGACACCCGACACGTTTTTTTTTTAGTTACTTACGTTCTTGATCTTTTGTGTTTCAGGTGTATGCCTACTCGAGAAACCAGGAGAAACAAGAACACTCAGCTAGTTGATTTGTCAAACGAGCAGCTAGCACAGTTGGAACGCATACTAAGAAAAGCAAAGAAGCCAGTAGAGATGAACAACAATCTAGTGATTTTGGTTCAGGATGAGGCTGGTGCTTTCAGAGACCGAGAGGGTCATTTGTGCAATGAGGCTGGACAGCGACTTGATGGAGAGGGAAACATCATAATCCCTCCACCAGCTGTCGATGAGATTGCTGCGCGAGCTGCGCGCAACAACGAGGTGAATGATGGGAATGTTGTGGTTAATCGTGCTAGGACGCTTGGAGAGTACAACAGGCCTGATCAGTTCTATGCCAATCGATCAGCGATTCGCCCACCTGCTTTCCAGAGGAATGACTTTGAGCTGAAACCCGCATACTTTACTCTTGTGGGTCAGCATCTTTTTCATGGTCTTCCTCATGAACATCCCATGGATCACATTGAGAGGTTTGAGGATTTGGTCTCTAGCATCAAATACAATGGAGTGTCCTACGACTACCTGTTCTGTAAGCTTTTCCCATACTCTCTTGGTGGGGATGCTTCTTATTGGCTGAAGCAATTGCCAGCTGGGTCATTGACTACCTGGGATGAGACTAAGACTGCCTTCCTCAATAATTTCTATGATGATGCGAGATCCGAGGAGCTCAGGAACAAGATCTCTCAGTTTTCTCAAGGACCGACAGAGGCACTTAAGACTGCTTGGATCAGATTCAGGTCATATCAGAGGGATTGTCCACACCACGGGTTCACTAAGGTTCAGTTGCTGGGTATCTTCTTCAGAGGGATTCACTGGAGGTATCAGATGGCTCTAGATGCTGCGAGCAATGGAAATTTCTACACGAGGTATCCTGACGATGCGTATGTGCTCATTGAGAACTTGGCGTCTAGCAATAGCGCCAAGAGTGCTGATCTCGAGCGGAAAAGGCTGCACGGAGGTGTTGATGGATCGCAGATTGCTAAAATGCATGCGAAGCTGGATTCGGTGCATAATTTGTTGATGGGCAAGCAGCAGAAGGCTTTTCGTCCTGCTGAAAAGGATGAAGTGGAATATGTTAACTACATTGATGGAGTTGGATCTCAAGATCAAAGGTATCAATGCCCACCCACACCACCCAGAGCTTCTGAAAGCAGAGTTGAGTCCATGCTTGAACAGCTTCTTCAGGGACAGCAGCAGATGACAGTGGATTTCAGTGGAAGGTTGGATGCTCTGTACACCGATCTGAATGGGAAAATCGAGGCTCTCAGTACTAGCCAAAGGATGTTGGAAACTCAGATAGCTCAGACTGCAGCAATTGTCAACGAATACGTCACTGCTATCCCCTCGAGGAGTGAAAAAGAGGTACACCCAGGAGTGCAGAAGTGCTCAACTGCTGAGATTTTCGTCAATCTTGCCGAGAATGAGGATGAGATTTCGAACACCACCCCTGTATCGACCGATACTCCCTTGTATCGATCGACACACGTCCAAAATTCTGCCAGGGATGATTCCAGAGCGAAGGAATCGACCGACACCACCCAGTGTCGATCGACACCAGTGCATATACTTTCACGGGACATCTCAAAACCCCGTGTATCGATCGATACCACACCTGTATCGGTCGACACCCCATCTGAAGAGAAGACAGAGAAGTCTTGTATCGATCGACACCAACCTAGTGTCGGTCGACACCCCTCGCAGACTGAGCCAGAAACTGAGAAGACACCTGAGTTGACGCCAGAGAGGGTTTACAAGCCTAGGGTGCCATATCCTATACCACCTAGACATCTCATGAAACCCATAACTGCGGAGAAGTTGCTAGCTTTTGAGAAGATGGTCAGGAGGATCCCCCACACTATATCTTTTGAGGAAGCTTTTGAGAACCGTCCTATAGCGTGTTACTTCGAAAACTGCAGAGAAACTGAGGAAGAGATCAAGGCACTCTTCATCAAGGCCAGAAGTACACCACCTCCACTGAAGCAGTTGACTAAGAGAGAAGATCCAGGAAAATTTTCAGTTCCATGCTCTATTTCTGGAGTTGAATTCAAAGAATCTCTCGTTGATTCAGGGTCTAGCGTCAATGTTATGTCAAAGGCAATTGCAGAGAGGCTGGGAATTGCTGATATAAGATCTCCTCAGATGTCTCTTACATTCGCGAACTCTTCCACCTCAGTCCCATATGGTACAATCC
>PKMM01025922.1:52230-123643 GCA_002933915.1 Eutrema heterophyllum | reverse complement strand
TAGTATCGGTCGATACTCACTGAAGCACGAGTCGCGACTTTAAATGAAGATTTGAAGAACTTCCCACCGATGGATTGAGCTCAAATTTGGACACAAGATAGATCTTTGGATTAGCTTTCATTTGGAAGTGGTTTGAGGTCATTCCAACGGTGCGATCAAAAGTTATGCCAGTTTTCGTGAAGACAGTCCAGTCTGGCGAGCAGTGACTAGTGTCGGTCGATACTACCTTAGTGTCGGTCGATACTAACTACATGAAAACAGGAAACGCGACTTTTTACAAGTCTTGAGAGTTTGCACCTTGGTCCAGAAGTCTTTAATAATTACAAGAAGCCCCAAAACGTGTTTTAGCATTATAATTAGGTTTTTCAGCCACTTTTGTGAGCTAAGCTTTATTTTACTTTTGTTCTGATTGGGAGAGATTGTTTTAGGGATTTTGGGGAGACAACTTTGAACCCCTTTGTTTCTGATTGATTTCTTTTATGCAATTCTATTCAATCATGATTTCTGTTCGATTTGCAAAGAGATTTGGAATTCTAGGATTTAGGCTTAGATAGTTTTCGCAACGAGAGTTGGTTAGCTATACTTTAGTGATTTGAGTTCAAGAACTGCGCTAAATCTGAATCTTGTTAGTTAGTTTATCTACATTCATTGAATTCCTGAGAAATACCCTGAGCCTATCTTCTTTCCCATTCGTTCACAACTTGTTTAATTTACGTACTTGCTTTCAATTACATCTTTATGGTTTAGGTTAATTCAAAACTATACAATCTATTGTGTGAATTCTGGAGTTCTTGTGTTCGATCCCTAACTATACTGCAACAACTGCTTTAGTACTTTTAGGGTATTAATTTGAGCATATCAGGGAGCTCAAATCAAAAGAAGCTAGCAAAGCATTCACCATGATGTCCTTAGAAAATGATAACATATTGCAAGAACAAATTTCATAATCCACTCTAACTTCTCTAGGCTTATCAAAAATGCATGTAAACGACACAAAAGCCAAATGAAATGTGCGTTAAAAAGAGTTAAAATATGCAAATATCACTTTTCGACAACGTTCCGACATATATTTCCGATCAAATATCCGTCGGAAATACGGCCGTCGATAATTCGTCGAAATGTTCCAACCATTTTCCGACGACTTTAATCTGTCGGAATGTTCTGACGGATTTCTGACATAAATCACTTTCCGACGAGCTTAAACCGACGTCTTTGTTCCGTCGGAAATGGCCTTTTACGAAATGGCCCTCAAGCAAACAGAATAAACAAGTCCGAGAAGAGGTTTGAAGGCGGGAGCTCAAATCAAAAGAAGCTAGCAAAGCATTCACCATGATGTCCTTAGAAAATGATAACATATTGCAAGAACAAATTTCATAATCCACTCTAACTTCTCTAGGCTTATCACAACTCTAAATTTTATTCTCTACACTCAAAGTCGAGCATTCGATTACTGTCATATCAACCAACTCTCACAATAAATTTTATTCTCTACACTCTAACTTTTCTTTTCTTTCGTCACTACTCTTTTCCCTTTCTTTTTCATTTATCTTTTCTTTCTTTCATTTGTAGGGGGAGTTTCTTTTTCTTATCAAGCTAGAATCGGAAATTTCTTATGCCTTTTTTTCTAGGAATCAAGTTTCTCAAACCATAATCTTTCTTTTCTTTCATTCCTTCACATTCCCCAAACACCAATAACTCTCAACACCATATTCAATCCCTAATCACTAGCCAATTTCCCAAGAACAACAAACCTAGAAAATGGAAGCTATCCTTTGTCGTTCTCGATACTTACAAGATTTTACAAGAGTAGTACTTCAAAGAAAGAGGCCTCACTCACAAAATCATCAAGGGCGGAAAGAAATGGCTGGGTTCAAAGGTGGGCAAACCATTTATAATGAAAATGGCCACCTAAGTCACCAAGAGTGGTAAAGATTAATGCAAAGATGACTTGGATGTTTTAAGGTGACCATGGTTAAGCATACACAAGCCCATAAGTTAGAAAATTAAGTTCAATTAAGTCCAATAGTCTAGGAGTTGGTTTCAATTTAAGCAAACATCGGCAAGACGATAAATTTCAAGTGAAGAATTCAAAGCACGAAGTTTCTTAAGTTTTTCAAGAGATGTTCAAGCAATATGGCATGATTAACAAGGGCATCACATTGAATGAAATGCTAAGTTTTTGTTTCTATCATTGCTCCCTATGCATATACCATGTATTCCTAAATGCTTCTAGACTCGATCCTAAAAATAAGAAAGAAGAATGCATATGCCATGTATTTCTTTTTGTATTTTTCAAATTTTTCGATTTTTTTGGTTTTTTCTATGCAATATATAGATGCATGAGACTCAAGAAAAATAAACAAAATAAAACACAAGATTAGCTACGGGTACCTCCCCCGAACTTACTTAACACCGTCTCGGTGTATAAGAAAATCCGTGGAAAGTACCGAAATAAGAGAAACTAAGAAAAATGCAAACATAAAAAAAAAGAAAAATTATTTACAAAAATAGAGTGTTACCTTTTAGAATTCGACTGAGGAGGATGTGTCCATTGAGTAGGACATGCTGCTCGAGCATGGCGTTGGTGATCTCACCGCTCTCCTCTTTCTTCTACGCTGCTCATGGGAAGAAGCGCGTGGTTGCTCGTCATTGATTTGGGTCTCCGTGTTCCCATGGAAAGAGTGGCGTCTCTCGACATTCATGTCGTTCTCACCGGTCCCTTCGTTTTCAGTTTGTACCTCTTGACCGTGAGACGAGCTCGCTCCGGTAACCTTTGCCGTTAGCTCCTTGATTTGTTTCTTCATATCCTTGGCTTGGCTCTTCATTCCCTTTACCGTCTTCACCAACTTCCTTATGGCCTTATCTTGCCATTTGTTCCACCGTTGAAGGAGTTTGATTTGTTGATGCGCTTGGAGTGAAGCGGTGTCGATGATGGGTTCACCGTACGGTTGGAAGTAATAGCGCTCACTTCCATAAACGGGGCTCGTTGTGCCTTGAGGTTCCTCTTCATCACCAGCATTAGTTGAGCCTTCATTTGTACGCGCGGAAGACCTTGTTCCATGTGCCCCCAGTTTGCGAATGCCTTCAAGTGTTGGGTGAATGGCGGGGTTATAAAGCTGGTCACTAGTCGGGGAGAATGCTATGTTGCTCCGTTCATTAACCGTGGTGAGAGCTTGATTCGGTATCATAATCTTCACCACGTTTTTATGTCGAGCTCGAACTTGTAGGCATAAGAACTCCCAATCTTTCCTCCTAGAAAACGTGCTTTGCTGAGGTAGAACACGTCTATACGCTCTATTCCAGCTGTCAGGCCAACTTTGTTTCCTTCTCTAACCGATCCCGCATTGATTCCACAAGCTTCTAATATAGGAGTGATAATCCCGCCTACGCTCAATTGTGGGGTCTTGTCCGTCGATGTCCACACCCAATCCTTGTAGTGAAGGAGGTACCGGACAAGGACTAAGGCTAGTTTAGGCCGATAAGACTCTCCTTTGACTCCAGCCCCATTCGAGAAAGTGACAAGAAGTGGTGCTAACCCGATGTCCAACAATCCCATCTCATCTACGAGAACCATGCCCGTTTCGCGCCTAGCAAATAATTATGAGCAAGCATCTTGTGTGCATAGCGAAGGGCGGGATGACAAATGAGAGCTCCTTTCGATTCTCCCGGTTTGAAAGCACCACTCCCAATGCTTTTCCACAAGTTCTCGAGTTCTCCTCTTGGGAAGAAGAAGTATTTAGCTTCTGATGTCCCTTCTACCGGGAATCCGACTAGTGCACCCAATTCACGGAACGTCATCTTGTATTGCATGCGATTAACCCGGAACTCAATGAACCCGTGGTTTTCGTCATCGAGAGGCTTCCCGAACTTTTAGAAGGTGGCGGACAAGGAAGCCAAAAACTGGCACGTGGCTATTTGGTAGGCGGGGAATTCCATGTCGAAGAACTTCTCGAGACCCATGTTCTTGCAGAGGAGTCTAATATCGTCTTGGATTCCGAGTTCTCCGAGTAGGACGTGGTCCGGGTACTTAGTCGCCTTGAAACCAACTCCCATGAGCTTCTTGTAAAGCTCTGAATATGTTGGCGGTTTTTCTTTTGGTTTAGGGGCTTTCTTCTTTTGAATCTCAGGCCGGTCACTTCCGCTTTCATTTGCAATGACTTCTTTTTGCGATGCAACCTTCTTTCCTTTAGCTTTCTCCTTTTGAGCTCTTGAGGTAGTTCCTTTTCCCGTTTCTTTACGAGGAGCATGTGCTGGTTGTTCGAGGTTTTGTTGAGCGTTGGTGCGAGTCATTGTGCCTTTAGGAGAGAAAGAAATCTCAATTAGCCAGAGTTTGCAAAAATTCTAATAACATTTTTGAATCGTGATGATCAATTTCACAAATTTGCCAATGTGACATGCCAAATCCTTATGAAATCTTTCAAGAATAGCTAAGGCATGCAATTGCTAATAAGATCCCCAACAATCAAGCAATTTCCCGATTTTTTTTGGATTTTCGTCACTATTCACTCTCATGAACCCTAGGTATCAAAATTTCAAATTTTCACCACGATTCTTCCAAATTTGCACACGAAATCGACAGCCCATACAACAAGCAATCAAACCAAAGCATTCCCACCTAAAATCGAGTCTCACTCAATCATTTTTAACAATTTCAAATTTTTGTGAAAAACATGGATTTGCCATCGGTAAGAGAGAGCATACCTTGTTGATGAATGGGGTCGAAATCGATATGAGGATGATGAATAACTCAAGAAATCGAGCACATGGGTTTTTGAATCACGAAAATCGGTTGAGAATTGAGAGAATACTTGTGAAAATTTTTGATGAAAATCGCAAAGTAAGGAGAACAAAGAAAGAGATTTTCGCGACCAAATGAGGAAGAAGAGAGAGATTTTTCGGTCAAAGGGGGTCAAACCCGGTTTGGATTGGTCAAAAATCGTGTTAAACCGGTCAAAATCGAGTAAACCGGACCATTCCAAACCGAGTCAACGCGCATGAGAGAGTTGACTTACCTGGCCCAAACCACATCGGTGTGCAGTATGCCGACGCGGCACACCGAGGATTCTCCTGTCGGAATTCTGGGAAGTCACATCGGGGTGCATATCACCGATGCATCACCCCGAAATGACTTCTGTTTTTCAACAGAAGTCATTTCGGTATACATCACCCCGATGCACCATACCGACGTGGATCGAGTGTTTTTCTCCGGAGAAATCACATCGGTATGCCTTATACCGATGCATCAAACCGAGGATTCTCCTGTTGGATTTCTGGGAATTGACATCGGGGTGCAGTAAGCCGACGCAACACCCCGAAATAACTTCTGTTTTTCAACATAAGTCATTTCGGTATACATCACCCGGATGCACCATACCGAAATGGCTTCTGTTGTTTCTTTGGAATCGTTGTCCTCCTCCTTGATCCAAATTGAACCCACAAAACCTGAAAGCATGAAACAAAAACATAAAAAGGAACTAGAAAGAAATTAAAATCAAATTTTTACAAGGATAAACATGGGATTGCCTCCCAAGTGCGCTTGTTTAACGTCACTAAGCTTGACGTTTGGTACCTTTTTAGACGGGTGATGGGCTCGAGACAGGAACCGAGATCCCTTCCTCAATGATTCTAATGCTGAATACGGTTTGAGTCTGTGCCCATTAACCGTGAATTCCCCACCAGTGTTGTTCCATAGCGTCACTGCACCATAAGGCTGTACCTCCTTGACCTTGAACGGTCCCGACCATCTCGATTTTAGTTTTCCGGGAAACAGCTTCAACCGGGAGTTGTAGAGCAGCACTTGGTCTCCAACTTTGAAACATTTCTTGACAATCTTCTTGTCATGGAACGCCTTCGTCCGTTCCTTATAGATCTTTGAGTTGTCATAGGCATCGAGACGGATTTCATCTAGCTCATGTAATTGGATAAGACGTCTTTCCGAGGCTGTCTTAATGTCGAAGTTCAGCAACTTGACTACCCACAATGCTTTGTACTCTAACTCAACGGGCAAATGACATGACTTTCCATAGAGTAAGTTGAACGGCATAGTACCAATTGGAGTCTTAAATGCGATACGGTATGCCCACAAAGCATCGTCTAGTTTCTTGGCCCAATCTTTCCTCAAATTACTCACGGTTTTCTCCAATATTGCATTGATTTGGCGGTTTGAGACCTCTACTTGCCCATTTGTTTGAGGGTGATAAGGTGTGGCAACTTTGTGTTTGACTCCATGCTTCTTAAGCAAGCTCTCAAACACCTTATTGATGAAATGGCTTCCCCCCATCGCTTATCACCACTCTTGGTACCCCAAACCTTGGGAAAATAATTGATTTGAAGAGTTTTAGAACCACCATTGCATCGTTCGTCGGGCTAGCAATCGCCTCAACCCACTTGGAGACATAGTCAACCGCTATCAAGATGTATTGGTTGCCATAAGAAGAGGGGAATGGTCCCATGAAGTCAATTCCCCATACATTGAACACTTCAACTTCCAAGATGGGGTTTTGGGGCATCTCATCCCTTCTACTTATGTTTCCCTTCCGTTGGTAAGCATCGCACGATGAAACGTAGGTGTGAGCGTCTTTGAATAAGCTTGGCCACCATAACCCGGATTGAAGCACTTTTGTTAACGTTTTGAAGGAAACAAAGTGTCCTCCATAAACCGAGCCATGACAATGATATAGTACTCCATTCACTTCTTCTTCCGGGATGCATCTCCGGTAAAGACTATCCGAGCATCTCTTGTAGAGATAAGGCTCGTCCCAATAGAAATGGGTTACATCTCTAAAGAACTTCTTCTTGTTGTAGCTGTCCAAGTTTGGTGGTTCCTTCCCGCAAGCTAAATAGTTCACAAAATCAGCATACCACGGCAAACCGAGATCAATCAAACTCTTGACCTCCTCTAGTTTCAAACCCGTATGATAGCTTTTCCTCAACATCCCGACAATCATAAGATGTTCCTCGGGAAGAGAATCATCAATGAGAATTGTCTCCTCAACTCTCAATCTCGACAAGTGGTCCGCTACTCCGTTTTCAATACCCTTCTTGTCTTTAATCTCCATGTCGAATTCTTGAAGAAGGAGGATCCACCTTAGAAGCCTTGGCTTGGCATCTTTCTTTGCTATAAAGTGTTTCAAGGCGGCATTATCCGTGTACACCACGATCTTGGACCCCACCAAATAGGAGTGAAAGTTCTCAAAAGCATAAACCACCTCTAAGAGCTCCTTTTCCGTGGTTGCATATCTCGTTTGAGCGTCATCCAAGGTTCTACTAGCATAGTAGATGACATGAATCTTCTTGTCCTTCTTTTGACCCACAACCGCGCCAACCGCACCAACCGCAAAGTCACTAGCATCACACATGATTTCGAAAGGAAGATCCCAATCCGGTGCTTGCACAATTGGAGCGCTCACAAGAGTTTTCTTGATTTCTAAAAACGCTTCAAGGCATTCTCCATCGAAATTGAACTCTATTTCCTTGCAAAGAAGTCTTGTGAGAGGTCTTGCTATCCTCGAGAAGTCTTTGATGAACCGTCTATAGAACCCAGCATGACCCAAAAAGTTTCGAATGCCCTTCACCGTGGTTGGCAGTTCCAATCCCATCATCACTTCGATCTTTGCTTTGTCTACCTCAATCCCTTTTTCCCAGATCTTATGCCCGAGGACAATGCCTTCTCGCACCATGAAATGACACTTCTCCCAATTCAAGACGAGATTTGTTTCCTCGCACCTAGTGAGTACCTTGCAAAGATTTGACAAACAAGAAGCAAACGAGGCACCATACACAGAAAAATCATCCATAAACACCTCAACCATATCTTCGATTAAATCCGAGAAGATCGACATCATGCACCTTTGAAAGGTTGCTAGTGCATTATAAAGCCCAAATGGTATCCTTTGATAAGCAAAGGTACCATAAGGACATGTAAATGTCGTCTTCTCTTGATCATTAGGGTGAATCGGGATTTGAAAGAATCCCGAGTACCCATCTAGAAAGCAATAATATGGATGGTTTGCAAGTCTTTCAAGCATTTGATCAATAAAGGGTAGAGGGAAATGATCTTTTCTAGTGGCGAGTTAAGTTTCCGATAATCAATACACACTCTATGGCCGGTTATAGTTCTAGTGGGAATCAATTCATCTTTATCATTTCTTATAACCGTTATCCCACCCTTTTTGGGAACCACATGAACCGGTGAGACCCATGTACTATCCGAAATGGGATATATTATCCCCGCATCTAGAAATTTAAGAATCTCCTTCTTAACCACTTCTTTCAAATTCGGGTTTAACCGTCTTTGACGTTCAATAGAGCTCATAGACTCATCTTCTAGATGGATTCGGTGTGTACATAGAGAAGAGGAAATTCCTTTAATATCATCCAAAGAGTAGCCAATTGCTCTTTGAAATTTCCTCAATTCTCTTAAAAGGGTGGACAACTCATTTTCATCTAAACTCTCATTCACTATGACCGGGTAAGACTCATTTGGACCTAAGAACGCATACCTTAGTCCACTTGGGAGTGGTTTGAGGTCGACTTTGGGGGCTTTGAGTTCGCTCCAATCATCATCATAGCTAGTCTCACCATCGCTAGCTTCTTGCTCGTCTTCGAGCTCAACATCCAAAGCACTAATGTATTCAATTTCCAAAGCACTCACATTGTGTTCCACACCATCTTTGACAAGTTTTTTGTGCTCTAGCTCCAAAAACGAATTTTCTCCAACAAGTGCTTTGTGTGAATTCAGCAACTTCATGTACCCAACACTCTCATCATGGAGATATCCACTCTCTCCGTGCTCCTTCGTCAAAGCAATTTGGAGATGATCCTCCAAATTCAACTCCTCTAGAAGCTCATCCGCTAACTCCTCCATAGCTTCAATATAAAAGACTTGACCATCGATAGTGGGCTTCTTCATCATCTCATTGATGTCAAATTTAAGCACATTGTCTTTGCCCAAATGAAGATCAATCTTCCCTTTTCGCACATCTATGATAGCCCCGACAGTGGCTAAAAATGGCCTTCCAAAGATGAGAGGATCTTTGGGTTCTTCATCCATCTCAAGAACAACAAAATCGGTGGGTACCTCACAGTCTCCAATTCGTACCGGTAAATCTTCAAGCATCCCAATTGGGTGTCGCACCGACCTATCCGCTAGCACGAGAGAGATTCTACAAGTTTTGTAGACGGTGAAGCCAAGACGTTTTGCCACCGAGAAAGGCATCAAACTCACACTTGCTCCAAGATCACACAAGCAATGTTTGAACGCTAGTGGCCCAAGAGCACAAGGAAGAGTAAAACTTCCGGGATCTCCCAACTTCTTTGGTATAACTTTCCTTTGAATTATGGCACTACACTCATGGGAAAGAACAACCATTCCTTCTAAATCCTTGCTTATATCCTTGATTGCGTCTTTGAGAAACTTGTTGTATTGTGGGACTAACAAGAAAGCATCAACCAAGGGCATAGTCACTTGGACCTTGTCCATTTGCTCATCAAAAATCGCCCTATATTTCTCCATGAGTTGCTTCTTGAAGCGACCCGGGAAAGGAAGGTTGGGCTCATAAGGTGGCGGGACAAAGGTAGTCTTCTTCTTTGTAGGTGTTCCCGCGGGTTTGTCTTCTACAATCTTTGTTCCCTTAACTTTACCCAAAACAGCATCTTATTCACCCACATTCTCTTTATTCTCAATGACCACCTCCCCACTTTGGTTCTCAATGTCCTCGTTGAGATTAGATGGAAGCTCTCGTGAGGGAAGCTCTTTTCCACTACGCAATGTGATAGCGTTGCAAAACTCCTTTGGATTAGCTTCGGGTTTTCTTGGTAAATTTCCTTGTTGTCGTGATGAAGATGATGCACATTTGCCCTCCATTTTATTGAGCCTAGATGACAATGCCTCAAATTTGGAGTTGAGGTCATTGTAAGAACAGTCCACCTTGTTGTGGATTTCTGCCATTTTCTTACTCAAGTCCAGGGCTCCTTGAGCTTGGCCTTGTAAGAGTTGTTGAAGCATGTTCTTCATCTCGTTGTCTTGAGGCGTTGTGTTGCTCGCTTGTCCTTGTTGCACAAAACCGGGTGGTGTAGTTGTTGCTTTGGTTGAAACCCACCTTGGTTTCCTTGAAAGTTGTTCCTTGGGACAAATGGTCTTTGTTGGTTGGAAGGGATGAAGTTCTTTTGTTGAAAGCCTTGGCCTTGAGTGTTTTGTTGAGGATACACTTGGTCCTGAGGATTTGCCACATTGTTGCTTCTATAGAAAAAATTTGGGTGATTCCTATAGTTGGAGTTGAATCCACCTTGGTAGCCACCTTGACCACCCACATAATTGACTTCCTCTTGCTTATTATCGCCATCAACTCCCTCTTGATAGTTTTGGTTTTCATCATAATCACCAACATAGTTTACGGTTGATTGTGAAGCTTGGATAAGCTTATCCATCTTGTCATTTATAGCTTTGATGTCCCTTCTCGTCTTTTGATCATCAAACTCTCCACCGCCCCTTGAAAATCGATCATAGTCTTCTCCATAATTCCCGTCACTTTGTGCCAAGTTCTCCACCAATTGTAATCCGTCAATCACTTCTTTTCCCAAGAAATTGCCATTACTCGCGGTATCAAGTAGCATACGAAACTTGGGAAGGACACCACGGTAAAGAGTGCTAAGAAGAGACTCGTCCGAGAAACCGTGGTGAGGACATTGCATAGTGAAACCTTTGAAGTGTTCCCAAGCCTCACAAAAACTCTCGTTCCCCTTTTGAGTGAAGCTTGATATCTCATTTCGAAGCTCTGATGTTCTTGTGGTGGAGAAAAACTTTGCAAGAAAAGCCTTCTTGCATTGGTCCCAAGTTTTGATTGAATCTTGTTGAAGATTCTTTTCCCATTGATGGGCCTTGTCTCCAAGCGAGAATGGGAACAAGCGCAACTTGAAACCATCTTCCGAGACTCCATTGATCTTCGTCATACCACATATGCGATCGAATTGATCCAAGTGATCAATGGGTCCTCCATGGCCAGCCCATGGAACTTGTTGTTTTGCACCATAGAGATAATACCGGATTTGATCTCAAAGTTGTTGTGTTCAACCGGTGGTGGAGCTATCCCTTGGCGGTTAGCATGTGTGTTTGGTGCATCACCGGCTCCAATTGGTCTTGGAGGTCGTGGTGGATGAATTGGAACTTGGTGCACACCAACACCTTGGTGACCAACACCATGAACGGGTGCTTCTTGGTTTGCAATCGGAGGGTCTTGAGCTGACTCCATACCCAACATTTCAATGTGTTGAGCACGCCTTCGTTCTTGTCTTTCTCTTGTATTTGCTCTTTCTAACTCACGGATGTCGTCAACACGTTCAACAAGGTTTGCACTTCCTCTTGATCTCGTGTTCATGCACCTATATGAGAGGAGGAGAAAACAAGGCGAAAGAGATTAGGTAACAAAGTAAAAATAAAACTTAGTCTCAAGAAGAATCAAAATCCTAATGATTAATGCTAAACCCAAATGGCAACGGCACCAAATTGATAACGGATATTTTCGTGTTCAATTATCCAAGTGTACTCATGTCATTGTAGCACTTGAGTCGATCTGTAGCAATTTTGCAAGGGATTTGCGAGGCATGCTTTTTTAGTAAATTTGCAAGGGATTTGCAAGGGATCCCTCTCAATTCCATTGCAAATTTGCATTCCTAATATTCGAGATCGGAAACGTGGTTCTCAGAGATAAAAGTGAATCCAAGAGGCCGTATTTCTAAAGTTAGTTGATGATTTGGCGACGTACCACCAAAGATTTGGAGAAGTCTCCGTCATAATAAAATGAACGTAAGATATCCTTTCATGTTCTTTATGCTAATTAATAGAGAACTATAAGACTTCTTAAATGAATCGGTCGTAGTAGCAGAATTGGATGATTTCGAAACATATAATTTGTTATATGTAACCCTAAACCCTAAACCCTTAATATTTTTTAAAACAATATATCCACGATTTGCAATGGATTTGCGAGGGAGCCGTCGCAAATCCCTTGCAAATCGTGAATTGCAAGGGATTTGCGACGGCTCCCTCACAAATCAATTGCAAATTTGTAAGGGATTTGCGACGGATCCTAATTATAAGAAAAGACAAATAAAATCTGAAATTTGATAATATTATGATTATAATTTATAATTTAATTTTAAAATAAAACGAAAATCTGAACTTTAAATAGAAATTTAAATTCTATAATTAAATTAAATATTAGATATTCAAAGAAAACTAAAATACATAATTGTTCTAAAAATAAAACAAAAAGAAATTAAAATACATAATTGTTCTAAAATAATTGTTCCAATTCTCGTTCCCGTAGAAGGGTTGATTCCGAGAATATTTTTTAAACCCTAAACCTTTAATATTTTTTAAAACAATATATCTACGATTTGCAATGGATTTGAGAGGTCGCAAATCCCTTGCAAATGTTGCGAGGGATTTGCGACGGCTCCCTCACAAATCCATCGCAACATGAATTGTTTTGATTTTTTGGTCGGAAAATTGAAAATTTTCACGAAAATTTGGCCCATATTAAACCGCGAAATTTTAGTGGGCCTCCCAAACTGCGATGGATTTGCAAGGGATCCCTTGCAATTCCCTTACAAATCTATTGCTTATTCTTTTTTATAATATCGACTTCCTTTCTTCTCCCCTCACTCAGATGTGCAAAATCTTCATAAAATCCGGCGATCCCTCCTCCTCCTCCGGCAACCGGCGACTTCAGGGAAAAACTATGGCGATCCCTCCTCCTCCTCCTTCCGCGAGCCCTGCGACTCCTCCTCCTCCTTCCGCGACCCCTACGACTCCTCCTCCTCCTCCTTCCGAGACTCCTCCTCCTCCTCCTCCTCATCCTCCTCCGGCGACCCCTCCTCCTTCTCCTCCTCTAAATTTAGGTTGATGAATTTAGATTAGTTGATAAATTTTTTTTTTTTTGGTAAAATGTAAAGATTAAGATTATATTAGATTAGATTAGTTTTTTTATTTTATTGTTTGTGTTTGATTTTAAAGTGTTTGTATTTTCGTATGTATTTTAGAACAATTATGTATTTTAATTTCTTTTTGTTTTATTTTAGAACAATTATGTATTTTATTTTTCTTTGAATATCTAATATTTTAATTTAATCATAAAAATTAAATTTTGGATTTTTTGTTTTATTTTAAATTAAATTATAAATTATAATCATAATATTATCAAATTTCAGATTTTCTTTTTATTTTATTATAATTAGGATCCGTAGCAAATCGAGTGTTTTCTTGTAGTGACTCTAGCAAGATTTTTCACCTTCTTCTTTAGGTGGAACATATACCGCTCAAAAGGGTACATCCATCGGTATTGAACCGACCCACCAAGTGCTGCTTCTCGAGAGAGATGAATAGGAAGATGTTCCATAACATCAAAAAAGGCAGGAGGAAATATTTTCTCGAGGTTGCAAAGGAGAACCGGTATGTTTTCCCCCAGATTTCGGATTCCGGCTGATGTAAGTGATCTCGTGCGTAGATCCCGGAAGAAAGCATTGATCCCTGTATATATCGTAGACATACAAAATTAAATAACATATAATGATCACAAATAAAAATATGGTAACATACGTAATAGTGGAAATGTATGTATCTACAATAGCTCCATGGACGTTTATAGGAAGAAGACCTTCAAATGCAAATGGAAGGAGGCGCTGCATGACAACATGACAATCATGACTCTTCATCCCAGAAAACTTCCCTTCTGAACTATCAACGCAATTACGAAGGTTAGATGTGTATCCGTGTGGGAATTTGACACCGTGCTTAATCCAATCGAAGAACTCCTCCTTTGAAGTCGCATCCAACCGGAAAGCAGGGGGCAGTGATTTCCCGTTCGCCATTACATGCAACTCCTTACGGGAAAAAATATCTGGCAAGTCCAATATGGCCTTCAAATTATCTTTCGTCTTTCCTTGCACCTTTAGAACAGTGTTCATGATGTTGTCGAAAAAGTTCTTTTCAATGTGCATCACATCTAGATTATGGCGCAGAAAATGATCCTTCCAATATGGCAAATCCCAGAAAATACTCATTTTGTGCCAATTGTGGTACTCGCCACAACCGTCAACGGGATAATGCCCATTACCCCCGCATGAAACTGTCCTCTTAGCACCAAAATCTCTTAACTGAGTCATAATATAATTCTCATCTAACTCAGAAGGTGGACCATCAAAAACTTTTTTGTTCTTTCTAAACAATGTTGTGCTCCGACGATATGGATGATCATGTGGTAGAAATCGTCGATGACAATCGAACCAAGAGATCTTTCGTCTGTTCTTCAATTGGAATGCATCAGTGTTATCTTGACAATACGGACACGCCAAACTTCCATGCATTGACCATCCATATAGCATACCGTATGCTGGGAAATCACTTATGGTCCATATAAGTACCGCACGCATCATAAAATTCTATTGCAGGGAAACATCGTACGCTTCAACACCATTTTTCCACAACATTCTCAACTCATAAATTAATGGCTACAAGAAAATATCAAGGGATCTCTTAGGATGCTCTGGACCGGGGACGAGGATCGTGAGAAACAAAAACTTTCGTTTTATGCACAAAGTTGGCGGCAAATTGTAAGGTGCGACGATTACTGGCCACAACGAATATTGCCTCCCATACTTTCCAAAAAGGTTGAATCCATCCGTAGATAACCCAAGGTATACGTTCATTGGCTCACACGCAAAACTAGGATAAACCTCTTGAAAATGTTTTCATGCTTCTGCATCTGAGGGATGCGCAATCTCTCCATCTGAGTTATGTTCTGCATGTCATCTCATAGGCCCTGTCGTGCGCTCAAATTGATATAACCTCTTCAACCTATCAGCTAGGGGCAAATACCACATCCCTTTATGTGGAACAAGTACTCTGCCACCTGTATCTTGATACCGAGGTTTGTGACAAAAACGACACTTCAACCAGTTTTCGTCCTTTCTCCAGTATATCATACAGTTGTCGATGCACACATCTATCATCTGATACGGTAATCCAAGACCAGCTACAAGCTTCTGAATCTCGTAGTATGAAGCCGGTGAAATATTATCTTCAGGTAAGATATCTCTCACAAAATCAGCTATCGCATCAACACAATCCTCGGCTAAGTTAAAATCCGTCTTTATAGTCATCAACCTGCTTGCAGTTGATAGAGGCGATATTCCATCTCTACATCCTTTGTATAATGGCTGCTTAGACGCATCTAGCATATCAAAAAACTTCCGCGCTTCTAAATTTGGTTCATCTATCCTGTTACCATCCTCAACATGATACGATGTTATGTTTTCACGAAACGCATCATTCACCATCTGAGTGTAACATGCGTTTACATCTACTTCCGGTGTTGGTTCCTCTAACCTAGTACCCGAAGTACTACCAAACCTATCCGATGTGCTACCAAAATTACCATAATATTACACCATTGAATTAGTTTCTCCGTGGGTATACCAAATCTTGTAACCAGACATAAATCCAGTCCTATATAAGTGCTTTCTTACTTCCCTAACAGAGACTAATCTATGATTCCGACATTTAGTACAAGGACAATACATATTACCGTATTCCGATGTCATGTTATTGTTTGACGCAAAGTTCATGAACTCCTCCAAACCTTGTGCGAACTCATCCGTCAATTCCCCCCGTCGCGGGATCACGCAGAGGTTTGTCCATCCACGATCGAAGATAAGACATTGTGTAATTTTATTTGTTGTGTGTATGTTGTGAATGTTGTGAATGAGGGGGAGAAATATTTATAGAGAAATATTCAGCGACTTTCCGACGGATTTCCGAGGGATTTTCGAGGGATTTAACGGCTATATAACGGCTACTACAACGGATACATTAACGGATATATCCGTCGGAAATCGGTCGGAAACAAGTGAGATTGGTTTGAAACCGATCCCCAAACCGATCAAGATTTGCTAAAACTGAATTCGTCATAAATCTCTCGGAAATTCCCCACCGATTTCCGACGGACTTGAATCGGTCGTAATTTTCCGACCAATTTCCGAGGAATACCGGCGAATATATAATTCGTCGACATTTCCGACGAATTTCCGACGACCATCAAACCGTCGGAATTTTCCAACCGATTTTTGAGGAAATTATATTCATCGGTATTCCCTCGGTTATCTGCCGAAAAATTCCGACGGTTTGAAGGCCGTCGAAAATGCTGTCGGAAATGCGCGTGTTTTCTTGTAGTAAAATATAGTTAGTTCTTCTAACTTCCGTCTAAAAGATCATAGCAATATCAACCACCATGCCATCCGTTTTGTATCTAGATATAGTTTTAGTTTTCCTATTAAGAATATGTGTGTGGAAAGTCAATCGCGCAAAAGATTTTGATCAAGAAGCCGATGAACACAAATATAGAGGAGGTAATTTTGAATATTTGTTGTTCTTTTTTTTTAATGTTTTTATGGTTTTATATTAATCTCGATCTAAAATTATAATCTAATATTTGTTTTGTATTTGCTTAGAAAAGCTTAGCGAGGTAGGAGATGACAAGTATGATGTCAAACGTGGGTAAGAAAAAGGTAATTTGTTATGATCACTGGGAGCTTCACGACACATCGTTAGGTAATTTTTTTATGGTGGTATTTGTATATTTAACCGGTTTTTTTTTTATTGTTGCTGTGTTCTAATTGCTAGGGATGTCAATCTGGCCCGTCCCGACCTGGCCCGAAATCCGTAAAGTCGGTATATATTTGAATCCGGTCCGGCTCGACCCAAAAAAAAATCGGGCCTATATTCTAAAG
Source organism: Eutrema heterophyllum (assembly GCA_002933915.1). NCBI lineage: Eukaryota > Viridiplantae > Streptophyta > Magnoliopsida > Brassicales > Brassicaceae > Eutrema > Eutrema heterophyllum. The sequence goes on along the minus strand of PKMM01025922.1, from coordinate 106,858 downwards.
CTCGGTCCGGCCCGGCCCGAACAGGGCTCTAGGGTTTTTCGAGCTTTTTCGGGCTTTTCTTTACAAACACAAAAATTCACAATTCTCAAATGAAAAATAATTAAAACAAAATATTTATCAAAATAAATCTAAATTAAAATGTATTATATTAAATCCAATTAAATTTAAAAGCAAAAGTTTGACAAAAAAAACAAATAAAATTCAAATAAATTGTATTACCAAATAAAACATAAAATCAAAATATTTCAAATCTAGGTAGTAGAGTTTATATTAGAATCTCTTTCATTGTCTTCTAAATCCTCATCACCATCAATAGCTACTAGATAAAAAAAAGTAAAATAATATTAAGTTTTGACATGTATAAATCATATAGAAATGTCAAGTCTATAGATAATGATTTTAAAAATATGAAGTAAATATGGATGAATGATAATGGTACCTGGATCACGAAATGTAAACCCATCCAACCAAGTGCGTGTACAAATCAGTACTTCAACATTTCTTGGTAAAAGACGATTTCTATATTTATCCAAAGACATGCGCACCAATACTAAATGTAGACTTCGAACCGGTAAAAATATGTCAAATTATTATTTTTAGAAGATAATTTTTTAAATAAAATCTCTAAATATTTAAAATGTAAAGTTTCGGGCTAGCCCGATCGGACTAACCCCGAAAAACACACTAGCCCGAATGGGCTTAGCCCGAAAGGCCTGATTTTTTGGGCTTATATTTTTAAGCCTGAGCCCGCTGTTTTTCAGGGCCTGGCTCTCGGGCTTTGTCCCGAATTGACACCCCTGACGTTTACCAATATGACAGTAATTGGTTGAGGTTACGCTGGGCTTCATATCTTTGTTGTTAGGTCCTTGGTTTGTGTAGTGGTCGTTTCTAGTTTTCGGGGTTTCTTATCCCGCCGGCTATGTTTCCGGGGGTTTCATTTTCCGCCGGCTATTGTAATATTGTATGTTAAAATCGTTGCTGGTTTGTGGCGTTTGATGGCTGACGGACAAGTTCCGTAAACTTAGCATCAACATCTCTTCTTGAGAGAGTACAATATGATGTACGGAGGCGGCTTGAAATTCCTTACTTGGAACATAGACGAGTCGGTCAATGATTACTTTGGGTAGAATCTTAGCATCTTTGAGTCCTTATTGTTAGGCTTTGATGCTAGTTTTCCTGTAATTCTCCGTGTACTTGAAGTTCCCATCAATAAAACCTCCAGACGATTAAAAAAAAAAAAATTATCTTCGGTTTTTATGTTTATTGTCTATGTTCGTATAAACCTAATCTTTTAGATGTTTCTTCAGTAACGAACCATCGTTGAAGGTTTCAAAGCAACGTGATTTGATTTATTATAAACGGATTGATCTTGGATGATCTTTGAATGGTCCTCACTCCTCAATTGTTTTGTTACTATCGTTATTTTTTGTTTGGTATATTGTGATATATATTAGTTCTCAATTCAATGAACATCGTCTCTGTTTTTCTTTTTGTGTTTTTTTTTTAAATTCTTAAAGTCTATTCTACATGTTTGTATTAGTCTTTTTTATTTTAGATTGTAAGTTATGTTCATATGATTGATTAGGTCGGCTATACGCCATGAAACGACGACGATTGAAAATTTCAGAATAGAGAACAAAGACCACCAGTTTGGTTCTCATGTGACCATGTCCCTCAATATTCAATTGAAAAAGGTATAACCTTAAAATTCTTAAGTGTTAGTTTGTCTATTTATTTCGTCTGGCTTGATTTTTTCTTCCTAATTGTTGTTTAGGAACGTCTGAAGAGATGTATCATAAAAGAGATGGCTTTAAAAACGTATTAATTTACTCTTTTTATTGAGGTTACTTGATGAACGGGCTAAAGCTAACGGTGGAGTTGTTTTCCAGGTCCGGATGCTATCACACTTGAATTTGATAAGTATATGGTACATAAAGCACATATGAGATATGACTAACTTTTAGCCAAAAAAAAGATAGGACTAACACAAAGCAATTAATTGTCCAAATTGTAAGGTTAATGGGAATCATGAGACGATGAGCGTTGAAAGAGATTTCAGATACGTAGATGCGAGAGCTTCTGATGATTGTAAAAAATTTCTTGACTGCTTAGAGGACTATGCAGTAGACTGAGACATAGCGTTTAAGAATTGGATTTTTGATTCAAGGCAATGGAAAGAAGATAGGAGAAGTTCTCAAACATATTGGGATTAATGAAGTGTAGTAAATGTACTTAAATTTGCTATGTCCTGCATCAGTCTATTAAACTAGGTACATGTTGGTTAACCAAAAGTCGTTGGAAAACTATTACGACAGAGGCAAAAGGGAGTAATTGCAAGGTCGTTTCTTTTCAGACCATATGGTCGATTAGCGTGTTATTAACTGGATTTTCTGCCACGATGGTCTCCTTCCTCACCACTGTAAAGATAATCATCAGTCTATCTCCACTTTTACTCTCGGCTTTGAAAGATGATTTCTTTTGGATTTGACCTCCTTCCTTATTAGGTACTTTGCACAGTTACATACAGCGTAGATAAGCTAAACAAAATAGTCTCTATTTGGATGAGAAGCTCAACTGACGACCATGAAGATTGTCCTCGGATGTCATTCATTGCAACTCGGGGATATGACAGTGTGGTCTGGAGCCGACTTTACTCAAGAGAGATCTTTTATCTAGATGATTATCATCGATTTTAGAGGCAATTTGAATTTGAATCACCAAAATCTCGAACAATGTTATATCATCATCAGTTTGGATTTGATATGTTTCCTGAGTTATTTTATAATCAGGTTGTTAGTGAATATGGTTACTCTCCATATGTAGTATACTACATATGGAGAGTAGATGTGGGAATGTCATGTGGTGTTCTTGACTCTAGACTAGAGGTATTTAACAATATGCTTTAGGTTTTTGTGTTCTGTTTGATGTCTCCTATTATTGTATGGATCTTAATATATCGACACAAATACATGAAACGGGGAAAAGTTGGTGGGTAAACAACATGATGGATACGGCAACAAATAGAATCAAGACAGAATAGGTTGATTCCTTAATTTAATTGTGCTAATTTAAATTTGTCTTCTAACCAAACTGCGTTGGATCATTCGGTTTTGTTGTGGTTTGTTTTGGTGTTTGGCTATTGTTTTGGTCAGAGGTAAAAATGAAAACTAAAGTAAAGCCAGACAACCGAGAGATGGTTCTGGATATGAAGAGTACTACGACAAAGGACATCACCGTAGGTTGTGTACATTCAATAGTGGCTTTATCTAAATACATCGTTAGAATCATGTAATCGTTTTTTCCCCCTCAAAATTCTGTTTTCATCTTCAAAAGAAGAAGAATAAGTAGTAGTAGAAGAGCGTGGCACATATTTATCTTCGTTGTAACTGTCTAGATTTTGTTTAAATCTTTAAAATATAAGGCAACGAAGAAGAGGAAAAAGAAGAAGAGAGAGAAGGAGAAGGAAACAAAAATGAAGATGAAGGTGATTATGATGTCATCTAATCGTTTGATCAATTCTTTTAGTTGTCTTCTTTTCTTAGTTGTGTTTGTTAGTTCTTTAAGATAGGTCGACATTGTTATGTGATCCTTTGTTTTGTATTTCAAATTTTTGATCTAATCTACACAACACAAGGAGGAGAATAAGAACAATAAGAAGAAGATGATGAGGTTAACGATTGTGATCTTGATAATATATGGAAGAATAAGGTTTTATGATCTCTGAGCCAGATTTGCTCTGTTCTTGATTTTAATCTTCACATTTTGGTTTACTCTAATTTTCTTTTTCTATGGTTTAGTTTATTTGTTACGTCTTTATCTATCCAAAGATTTCTCTATTATTCTAGAAATTTTGCACCAAACAGAATTTGCTTTGCTTTGCTCTACTCCACCATCGATTAATTATACGATCCACCATCTAATGGTAAGGCAAAACCGAATCGTCACATTGAAAAGCTGACGATGATCATTTCGGAAGAAAATGAGAGGATTTTTTTGATCATATGTACAAGCGACAGATTAGTTGCATAGCTTTACCGCCAAAATCTTTGCATGATAGGATGAATCCCACTCCAATACAAGTTGTTGTTTGTGTTATATCTATTGGAGGACTTCGATGTATGTACTCCGTATTTGTTTCTTTGCTTTGTTAAGTTTAGCTAAATTATCAATCAGATTTCTTCAATTAACTTAGATTCAATTCCTTCCTCGCGATTCAAATCTTTCTCTTCTCGGAATTAAGTTCTGTAGTATAAGAACAGTTTGAAAGTGAATATAAACAACCTCTAAATTGAGCCATGTGCTTCCAATGTCCAATGAAGTGCATCTTAAGACTTGCATATTACAATTTACATTAGCCCTGGGCATTCGGGTACCCGATCGGGTTCGGGTCGGGTTTTTCGGGTTTCGGATTATTCGGATATCGAATTCAATAACCGTTCGGGTATTTTGATAATTTCGGATCGGTTCGGATCGGATTATGTCGGGTTCGGGTCGGTTCGGATAACAAATCTAAAAACCGAATTTAACCCGAAAAAATCGGGTTTCGGATTATTCGGTTAACAAAATCCGAAACACCCGAAAAAACCCGAAAAACCCGAAAAATCCGAAAAAACGAAAAAAAACCCCAAATATGAACCTGAGTTCAAATAAACATACTCAACAGTGTTGTTTACCAGTTCAATAGAGATGAAAACCAGTTTAATAGAGATGAGTTACAAACTTCCAAATAGCCACAATACATAAACTTGTTCAATCTTCAAAGTTTGAAATGGAAATGAAATAGCAACATGGAAAATAAAAACGTAAGGAGGAGAAGAACCAGAACCATTTTCAAAAACTCCAAACTTCAAACCAAGTGATCCTTGCATGTGTTCAAAGTTGAAAGTTAAAATAAAAATCGAATGACATAGATTTATAGAAAAACAAACAATGAGAACTTACATAAAGTGCTTGAGACTTGAGAGGGTGAGATTCAGTCTTATTCTGGTATTGGATTTTCAAACTCTAAACATGTAATTAAGAAAGAAAAAAACTTAGAACACATAAACTGATATAAGAACATAAACTAAATTGATATAACAAGAACATACCTCTTGTAAGCTTGTCTAAATATTCGTACTCAAAGATGATTTGCTCCTTTGTAACCAAACCACTTTCACTACGGATCTGGATGTCCTGTTTCATCCATTGCTCTGAACACATCAGAACCTCAACCATGTAGTGAGTAAGACAGCTTCTAGATGGAGTTATGACTCGTCCACTAGTGCTAAAAGCACTCTCAGATGCAACGGAGGTCACTTGCATTGCAAGAACATCTTTTCCCATTTCAGCAAGTATAGGAAACTTAACACTGTTTGTCCTCCACCAGTCTAGCACGTCATACTCTACACCAGGCATTGTGTTAGAAATCTCAACACCCTCCTTCAGATATCTATCCAACTCGTCACTTGTATCATGCACTCTGGTTTCAGCAAACATCACCTTGTATATCGTATCCATCCTTTCATAGCCTAAAGACCCTAAACCCAAATCATCTTCCACAACTTCCATTCTGTCTTGTGACTGTGAGGAGGATTGTGTCTGATTAGAGTGTGAGGATTGTGTGCTTGGGCTCTTATCGTATCTATCACTGTATTCTTTAAACATTGACCGAAGAGCAACAAGGACAGAAGCATTGAGTTCCTTTGCATAAGGACTGTCTTCACCATATAGCCTCGCAAAACACATGTTAGCTAAACCCATTTTTTTCCTAGGATCAAAGACTAATGCTATTATAAGCATCTTGTTTAAACTCTTTATACCGTCCCAATACTTGTCAAACTTCATATACATAATATCAGCCTTTTCCTTCAGGTTTGAGTCTAGACTATTCCTAAGGTTCATCGGGCTTTTCGCAATAGTGACTATTTCACCTTAACATTTGTAAGAGTTTAAAGTTGTAGAAGCTGAGACAATGAGAGTAGAATCATAGAAGATGACTAGAAATCTAGCTAACCTCTCAGCCGCATCCCAGTCAAGTGAAGAAGGAGGTCCAACCCGTTTTCTCCCATTCTCCAACTCATTGAAGTGGTCAACATACAACTTGTCCTCGTTAGCCATTTTGTCAAATGCCAATCTGTACTTCAAAGCCTTGAACAACATTGTATACGTAGAATTCCATCTTGTTTTCACATCCAATGGCAAGCTGCCCCTTTTCATCTTACCGGAGTCCACTCTCAATTCAAAAGAACTCAGCCTAGTTGACTTTGATCTAACGTAACAGATAGCATTACGGATTGCATTGACACTAGGCTCTATCTCAGCTAAGCCATCTTTCACAATAAGATTAATGATGTGAGCACAACACCTAATGTGAAAATAGTCACCACCCAACACAAATGCCTCTGGATTTACTAAACTAAACTCTTCGTGAAACCTCTTAATGGCTGAAGTATTGGCCGTTGCATTGTCAACAGTTATGCTAAACACCTTCTCTAAACCCCATTCAGCTAGACAATCTAAAAGAACAGTTGAGATTGTCAAACCTCTATGATCGGTGACATGCTTAAACCCGATGATGAACTTCCTTAGCCTCCAAAACATGTCCACGAAGTGAATTGTAACCACCATATAACTAGCACATGTTCAATAGCAATATGAAATAAGTTACTATACGTATATAACTATAAAAGACAATGTAAGAACAAAAAAAAAAAAAAAACATGTAGGCTAAGCAACCCAGATGTCCGTAGTTAAGGAAACACGTTGCTTGTTGGCTATAACCTCAGACCGTGTTCTTGTGTAGTGATTCCAAACGTCAGACCGTGTTTCAAGCAACTTCTTCGGCTTTAACGGCTGCGAACTAGTGTCTTCATCTACTTCCTTTCTTTTACCACGTCTAGCCGGTGTCCTAATCTCTTCAGACTCTTCTTCCATATCTTCATGCATGTTCTCTCTATTTGTGTTATGCGGTGTCGGTTCAGATGATGAATCCATCTGAGTATACAAAAACAACTCTATGAGAAACTAAACAAATTAAGAACTCGATGACAAAAACAGTGTAAAAAACAACAACAATCACATACGAAAATCGAAGAACATCGAAGAATCGAAGACCTTACCTGAGATCGAATTCTCGATGTCTCAGAAACCGGAGAGATATGGATGTTGTTGTTTAGCGATTCCAGATTGTTGTTAGTTTTTATCTCTAAATCGATTTTGAAATTAGGTTTTAGGCTGGATCGTAGAGTAGGAAGCTCAGGAGTCTCATCGTCGACTTAAGGCAAATTGCAAGTCGGGTTTTTTTTGGTGCACTTCGTGTATCGGGTTTTATCCGATCTGAACCGAAACCCGAAGATGCTCAAGGACAATAACCATTCAGTTATTTTCTCTAACCCGAACCCGATCCGAACCGAATTTTTCGGGTCGGTTTCGGTTCAATTTTTCGGGTCCGGTTTATATGCCCAGGGCTAATTTACATTATCAAATTAAGCTCATCTAACTCTTCTTAGTAATGTTGGTTTTGTGTAGTATTTTGATGCAATCATAGAGAAACTAGAAATTTCTCGGAATGTATTTTTTATTGATAAGATGAAAAGTATGGAAAAACAAATATATGAGCACATCTTGTGAAACGGCACAAAATTCTTTTTATTAATTGAGGAATTCTATTTACTGCTTTTCGTACTATTGTAGAGAAATTCATGGTCCAACTTTTACATGAGGATAAAATAAAATTGGAGTAGGCGATGGATTGGATATAATGTGAAGTTCACAAGATGGGGATTCGATAAGTCTGAAGTGAGGTGTTCACTTGGTGGTGGTTGCAAATTCAGAATCTACTGCTCTTATGAAAAACCAATAAAAATGTTCATTGTTAAGACCTTCAATGATGAGCATACATGTATGAAGAGGAGAAATACCAGAAGTATTGTCGAGTAATTCCTAGAGGAAATGGACAATATCCGTTGAGTGAAAGTGGCATTGGTTTTAAGGTTGATATGCTTGGAAAGATATGTGCATGTGGGAGGTGGAGTATGACAAGGATTCCTTGTTGCCATGACTTGCAAGTGATTTTGTATAAGAAGCTTGATCCTCATGATTATGTCTCCGACTGGTATTTGACATTTAAATGGAGAAACCAATACAATGATTCCATTCTGGCAGTGAATGGAATTGACTTTTGGAGGAGATCCGGTGAAGGTAGAATTCAACCACCACCAAGAGAAGCATCTCAAGATCCCACAAAGAAGCAAAAAAGAATAAAGGGCAAGAATGAGTCGCCGAAGAAGAAGAAAGGGAAAGGAATAGAAGAGCCTCCGAAGAAGATGATAAAATTTACTAGAGAAGGACAAAATGTTCATTGTAGAGGGTGTAGTTATGCATGACATAACATTAGAAGCTGTCCTGTCATGGTTTACATGCCAAAGAAGCAACCTGTGGATTTTATTGAGTCTATTCTAGAAAAAGGACCAAGCCAACAAAGCCAACCATCACATAATTCACATTATAATTGAAGATAAGACTTATAATATGTATTTTGTTAGTTTTGTTGGATTGGCTTTGCTTCTTATAATCTGTCTTTTGTGATTATTTTGTAGAGTTTTAGGTGTTTGATGAGGCCGAAGTGGAGAAGATTAATTAGTAGTGTTTTGGAGTAGGTTTTTTTTAGGTTAAGAAGCTGGTTTTTGAATGCCATTGTTTATGGCTTGGGTTTTAGGTGTTTGATGAGGCGGCAGTTAAGAAGATTAGTGGTATTTTGGAGAAGTTTTTTCCGGTTAAGAAGCTAGTTTTTGAATGCCACTGTTATTGCCTCAAATTTTAGGTATTTGAAGCCTTGGTTTTGGCGTGTTATTTCCTTGGATTTGGCTTGTTGTTGGCTCAGATTTTATGTACAAACTTGATTTCATGATTGAAGCCTTAAATTAGTTAACTTGAAACTCTTTCTCTTAACTTCAAACTCAAACTCTTCACTTGATAATTAGAACATTACAAACTCATATCTAAACACCAAATTGAGTCATGGACATTATCCTACACAAAACACACAAACATAACACAAACTCCTATGGAAAGATGAAATGTCGGTCCATTTGAACAAATAGTTCTTCTCCTACAGCCAAAATACTCAAATAAGAAAAAGCATATTGTCTATGTTAATAACACTCATACATAACTGAAATTCGACATTCCTGCGACCCATACGGACAACAGTAAAAAAGTCTACCCGAATTCTGAAATGTATCTTAAGTTTTAATTATAGGCTCTTCACCACATTAACATTTTCTCAGTATTCCTCTACATCGTTCAGCCCCACGGCATCGGAAGCTAATGCTTACTCCTTCACCAATCGCCAATGAAAACATAGCATCTATTACAATAGAAAACGAACATATACAATTACTAATCTGAACTAGCCGATGAAGACATTGGGATCAACAAATATGGAATCGTTGCTAACAGCTTAAACTCTAGATTTCAAAACACCCATATCTTGTTCTGTCGTCGAGAAGTTGAAGAAGAGAACACAAAGAAGATAATAGAAAAAACGAAGTCGTTTTCGTCACCTTATTTTAAGTGTGTGTTTTGGACAAAACAACCCTGTTTGATTATTGTGACAAAACGACGTCATTTTGTTTGGAAATAGTGATTTTGCGTTTCAGCGTTAAACATTGTTGTTTCATACGTGGTCTCGACGTCGACAAGATATAACGGTTAAATAATACTGTGAAGTCGAATGTATGATTAGCACGAACATACAAAGATTATGTATGCAATTTGAATTTTAATTTATTTGGGATGTAATTTAGCACGGTGGTATAATTCATATATAAATCGGCCATATGAACATACTCAGATATGAAATAGCCGATTTTCCAATTATATTGCCAAAATTGTGTGGAGTGTTACATACTAGGGGTGGCACTATTATATGGGATCTAGATCCGCTCCGAAAATCCGGATATCTGAGAGGGTTGGATCCGGATAGTAAAATTTTGAATCTGTCAAAACTGGATTCGGATCCGGATGGTTAAATTATAAGGTCCGGATATCCAGATCCAGATCCTTTAAATATATCAAAAATTTATATTTTATTAATGAAATTTCAATATATTGAGATTTATATATATATATATATATAAATAATTTAACTATTTTTTATAATAACATATTNNNAATATTTTTTATTATTTTTTACGAATCCGTATCTCCGCGGATATCTTAATATCTATGCAGATATTTGAAATTTGGATAATTAAAACTCGGATCTAGATCCGGATAATTAAAATTCAGATCTGACAGATCCTGGAGATCCGGATATCATATCCGTCGTCCCAGCGCTAGACTATCCCTTACCCTAAAGATTTGGAATCTTGGATCGTCGACAAAAAAATAAAAATATTGGATTAATAAATACATATACCATCACACATATAATTATTGTAAAACACACACTAAAATTGAAAAATCAAGCCCGATATCTAGCATCAAACAAAAATTTAATCAAACCAGCGAGAAGGGGCGATTCTCAAATCCCATTTCTCTCTCGATTCCGTCGTCTCTAAAATGATCTCTAAGTGTGGTTTTATTTCGTTCGATATAGTGTTTTGATTTTGCAGTTTTGTGCAGAAAAATTACTGTTAAAGCACTAGAAGACGAAGAAGTGGAAGATGAATAAGAAGGGCACGAAGGATTAGTCCGCAGCAGAGAGGAAACAAAATGGCGGCGGGTGGATTTTGACCCGAGCATTCGAGACGATGCCCAAGGAGTCTGGGGCCAAGAAGTTATTCCAGCGTATCAAAATTACATCTCATTTTCTCCATTTGAATGACTAGGAAGTTCTGGACCAAGGTTTGTACATTTCCCAGGTCGAGGACCAGAGCATGTTATATACTCTCGTCCCAAGCGCCACTCGATCCTGTGACTTCTAGCGTTGGCTTTGTTTTTTTTGTTTTTGTCATTTTAGATCGTTTGTATTTTGTCCGGGCAAATTTCACCCTTTGGAACGAGATCATAGCTACCATTATTTGTTAGATGTTGGTGTATGTATTTCACTTAAAGGTGGTCGCACAAGCTGAGCTTTCAAGTTTATATGAGTGTTTGGTTTGTTAGTGAACTTTAGTATGGTTACTACTATGGAATATCGATTTTTGTCATTGATTCGCTTGCACTTAGGTCTTGGATCAATCTTGTGACTGTTAGTTTGTATCTGATACCTGAATGTGGACATGTGAACAAAGATGTTACCTATCACAATAGTTTAACTTGTTGTTCTTTCGTTTGAGTAATATGTAAAATTCCTTATGAGTTATATTGTGCAAGAATTTCATCTTTCTTTTTCATTGTACGTCTCAGAATTGTAGATGATGGGTCGATACAAAGAGGATCTCCCAGCGGTTAGGGTTTATACAGTTTGCGACGAATCAAGGTCTGATGGAATTATATACCCAAATATTCTACTAATCGATTTGTTCTTCTAGCTTATGGGTCAATTGTTGGTTTCAGATACTTGGTAGTACGTAATGTCCCAGCTTTGGGTTGCGGTGAGGATCTCATGAGGTTATTCGCTACTTACGGAGAGGTTGAAGAGTGAGTAGTGCTCTTGTCCTCTTTTTGGGGTTTCTCGCATTCGATACTGATGTTGTTTATTGGTTCGTTTGATTTGGTTGATTTTTGATTCGAGTATAGATGTAAACCTATGGATGCAGAAGACTGTGAGGAGTTCACAGATGTCTACTGGATCAAATTTCGTCTCATCGCTAATGCCAGGTTTTTGTTTCTTCTTTCTCTTTTGATGATGAGATTCCTGTTTGGCTTTTTTGTTTGATTCCAAACTCAAGCAAATGTATGGTGAAACTCATCACTGTTCTGTCTTAGAGATCATAGTTTTTTTTCCCTTTTGTGAGACTTTATTGTGTGATGATATCTGGATTTTAAGTTCATTGCAGCTAATGTTTGATTGATTTTCAGCGACAAAGAGGCCTTAAGTAGGTTCCTTTGTGTGATGATATCTGGATTTCAGTTCCTTAGGCTAAAAGCTGATATTTTTGTCCACTTTTGGTTCCAAAAGGAAGAATTTGTTTGATTGGGATTATGTTTATGTTTGATAGATTTGCAAAGAGGAAGTTGGATGAATCAGTTTTCTTGGGAAATCGGCTCCAAATTTCATATGCTCCCGAATTCGAGAGCCTTAGTGACACAAAGGAGAAGTTAGAAACCAGGAGGAAAGAAGTGCTTGCGAGGCTTAACCGTAAGCTTTCTATTTCGCACTTCATTAATTGCAACAACAAGAAAGATTTCATCATTGGAGAAATTGGATTGAAATTGTGTCTCTTCCGTAGATTATGAACTTACAAAGCTCTCAACTAAGAATCATTATTTTTCAAAGTGGCATGAGCAGTTTCGTTGAACTTATAATCCGAAAAAATCATAGGCTGAATTTATACTGTAAATGTGAATCATTTTTAGTTTTTCTAATCAAATTTAAATCATCACATGTTGCAAAAGCTAACCTCGAGTTTTCTGAGTAAAGTGTTGTATTAGTAAAAAAATTCTGAGTTAGAAAAGCATGGACGGGAAAATATAAACTGTTAAGACGATTCTCAGCATAACTTCACAAGCCTATATGGTCCATCTTGTGAACAGCCCAAAAAGCCAAGACCACCTCTCAAGTTACAAAACTGGCTGCGCCGGTGTTAACTCAAATGGATAATTTCTCTCCACAAAGGTAAAAAAGAATGGTTAACTTTGGTCTTTTCTTCGTATCAAAAAGTGCATCGAGTTAACGCATGAGAGATTGCTTCTTCTTTCTGGTATTGTAGGAGTTCGCAAAGAGAGATGGAGTACCAACTCCATAGAAGAAACACTCCTATTACTCGAGTTTCATCTGACCAGGTCTGTGTTTTGTGTGTTTTGAATTCTGCTCACTTGGAACAGTATTTGACATTTTGTGTCATTAAGGAGATCTCGGTCATGTTTTCCGCTCAGATATAGAGTATCTTGGCTTTTGCTTCTATGTAACAAAGAGAACTGATAAGGGTGTTTAACTGGATTGTGTAGGAGTATTTCGTGTCGTCTTCAATGAATCAAACGGTTCAAACTGTCAGAGAGAAACTCAATAAGGTATAAGAACCTACCGCATTTGTATATATAATAACTGCACTCTTTAGATTCTTGACTAAAACATTCTCTCGTTGTCACATTGTAAAGATTCAAGAAAGTGGTAACCAAAAGAGGTTAGAACCGAGCAGCCAGCATCTTCAAACAGAACCTGACTTCAAGAGAACCCGAGTCGATAACCGCAGAAGAATCTAACTGAACCAAAGAATGCTCAGCTAATCCTTGAAAATCTTGTTTTGTGAATATTGAAATTTCTTGCAGGATGACTTCCTTTTTTTTTTTTGCTATTCAATTTCAGTTACTTAATTTCTTGTGTCGCCTGCATACAAAAAGAAACCATCCAAACCAAAATCGTAACTATTACTATATGTTTCAAAACTACAAAGAAAATTACAGGAAAAAGCCACAGTAAAAAGGAAATACTAAATTGAAATCAAATTAAGTTAGGGATGTCAATCGGACTGGTCCGGTTCTGAACCCCGTAAAACTCTCATATATTTGAGCCTGGTTCAAAAAAAAATGGGCCTATATTCTAAAGTCCGGTTCGGTCTGAACAGGGTTATAGGACTTTTCGGGCTTATTCGGATTTTTCTTTGACATGTATAAATTGTATAAAAATATCACTTAAAGTTTATAGATAATGATTTTTAAAATATAAAATAAATAAAATTAATGATAATGTTACTTGGATCACGAAACGTAAACTCATCCGACCAAGTGCGTGTACAAATCAATGCTTTAACGTGTCTAGGTAGAAGACGATTTTTATATTTGTTCAAGACATGCGCATCAATACTAAATGTAGACTCGGAGATTTATAGTAAGACAAAACTAGGAAATTATGGTTTTTGATCAATGGAAAATATATAAGAAATACTCCATGTTTTAAAAAGTTAAATTCTTAAACAAAATCTCTTAACTCAATCAAAATGTTTATTTTCGGGTTTTTCACGCCGGCCCGAAAAACCCACTAACCCAATTGGGCTTGGCCCGAAAGGCCCAATTTTTTTGGACTTATATATTTAAGCCCGAGTCCAGTGTTTTTCAGGACTGGCCTTCAAGCTTTGGCCCTAATTGACGTCCCTATATTAAGTTAGTGTTCCAAACAATTGGAATTTATAACATATGTAGTGTTTATATTTACAATTTATATAGTTTTCAAAAAAAAATATAGTAATTTAAAAAATATATGGATGATTTTTAATATTTTTTATAACAAACGGGTAATTTCAATATCCCTTATTACCCTAAAGATTTGGATTGTCGACCAAAAAAAAAAGATTTGGATTATTTGGGTTGGGTTACGGGTAAGGTCCGGTTACCCGACTCAAAATGCCCAATCCGAGGCTCAGGACACGAAATCGAACCGAATACCCAAACCGATTATTCCGGTTTAATCAATACGGTTCATCAAACCGGTGTATCAATAGGGTTTACCGAGGTTTTGTGGATTTTGCAGAAGCAGTAAAAGAAAGAAGAAGAGAGGAGAAAATGGCTGCAACGAGCATCGCTTCTAGGTCTACGTCTCTAGGCTCAATCTTCAGAACCGCTACTACGCGAAGCTTGATCTCACCTCGAGCTAGACTCTCCGTCCCAAACCCTAATTCCACATCGTCGCGTTTCAACGCTTCTTCGCCTCTTCGTCAGACTCGAATCGAAGGTTCTCTTCCCAGGTAAAACCCGTCGTCTTCGTGTGACATTTGTTAGCATTTGCGAGTTTTGTGATCAAATTTTGGATTTTGATTTGAATCTGAAAGGTTTCTGCGGCGAGAACTAAGCACGCATCAGCCATTTCACAGCGTTATCGCTGCTGCTTGCCTCGTTTCGAAGCTCCCTTCTGATCTCACGTCTTATGAAGGTAATAACAGAAAAACATAAACTTGCTCTCGATTTGGTTATTTGTGCTATTTGGGTTTGGATTGGTCTTAATGACCCTAGACAACACAAATTAGGTTTGGATTAGTTTTAATGACCCTAGACAACCCAATTGTACTATTTTCTTGGGTATGATTGGTTTCAATTATTGAGAATCCCTGCAAATCAAGAGAAAGATGCAACAAATGGCTGTGTCATTGGTGTTTGAGCTTCATTAGGATGTGATTTTAGATTTCAGAAATGAAAAGAGAGACAAAGGAAATTCAAAGATTATAACAGCTTTCGATCTTCAATGACAGGTAGATTTGCAAACTATGTCAGTCCCATCTAGTAGGCAGCACCTGAGAGTAGATGGATGGGCTTCTTGCGCCAAGTTTGATCTTTTTTTCGAGGAAATTTCCAGGTTCTTTAAGCTTATAATCTGTCAACCGCATTTGCAATCTTTTGGTATACATGTATCGGTAGATGTTATTACTTCCATTTGATTGGCTTCAGAATCTTATCAATCAAATGACGAGTCAAAACCATAGTTATTGTCAGAATGTAAGATAACTTCTCCCGGATGCAACTACTCCGGGACGAGAATTTTCTGTTTCTACGAATTGAGCTATGTTCCTTGGCCTTGTTTTTTGACTTGAATAAAGGAAGTGATAAGCCTCTGCGCATTTAAGCTCTTGCTTGTTATAAAGTATCTGCATAGAGGCTCCTAGTAGATTTCATGTTTCAATCATGAGTCATGTGTTCTGTTAGTTTGTGAAATAGCTCAACTTCGGTACTAATTTTTGCTCTGTTAGTTTCCAAACGCATGATCGTATCTACGATATGAACTGTGAGTTTTGGTACTTCTTGAAGGAAAACCATAAGGACAAAATGAATTTGTGTGTTTTTTTGTTTTTTCTCAAATTAACTCGTTGAGATTTTGGTTTCTCAAATCTAGCGCGTGTATCGAATATTGGTTATGTCCATGTGTTGTTGGCTTCATCTCTCTTCAAGTAGGCATGCGTAGAAATCAATGTTAAGTAGAGAGATTTTTTTTTGCCAGATGCTTTGTTGAGAGAGACTTGAAACCAGCCATTACCACTCGAAAACGTTTCTAAGACATGAAAGTGGGTATGTTCGTATTGGGTTTGTTTCAGAAACTTACAAACTAGATACATTTTTTGCAGGCTCTGGTTTTGGTATGAATCTTCCATAAAATTAATATGGAAGTATCCATTTGGGACCCATTTTGATACCAAAAACAAGAGGAACAGTCTTTATAATGATTATTGAATGGTCATTGTTTGGCTTTGTGCCCCCATGTGGATTCAATAAAGCACTTAAGTTCGTTTTCCCCTCTTTTTTTTCGAAAATTTTGTTGCCATTTTCCATATACCAAGCCAAGGAACTGCTTCTGTTTTCTACTTTCCACTTTGGTCAGGATCGTCAAAATTCTTAATGTAGCTATCAAATCTGTGGAAAAATACCAAAAACTAAAATTGTAAAATTCATGTGGATGTCTGTGGAGGGCTTTTCCACCAAACTTCGTGTTTCCGACCTAAAAATATTTATATATATATAAGATTTTTGACAAAATCACTTTTTATATAAATTTCGCAATAATGTCAACTTTGTCTCATGAGGAAGTGATTAGCTAACAAACTTTCAACAAACCTACAAATCTATTTTCTTATATGTACACATGTCACAAATGAAAAATCATCAGTTTAATGTTTTACTTAAATCTTACTGAGACTAGTGCTGTTTCATCTTCTACTATTTTCTGTAACAATTCGTGATCACAATTCTCAAACCAACTAACAGATGGAGCAGTTGCAACTAAATCTTTATGGGGTGTATTGAATATAATATTTAGGATAATTTTGAAAGATTTAAGTTTTAGTGAATTTTTAGATGATTTGAATGAATTAGGTAAATTGTTATGATTTGTTTTTAAAATTCTACGAAATCTTATCTAAAACTATAGATTTGGATTTTTATTTTTTTTAACTAAAAAATTCCATCAAAACATTTTTAAATAACTAAAAATCTCATAAAATCCACTATTTAATTTTTTTTTAATAACAGTGGTTTTGAAGATTCATTTACAAATCACTAATTCAATAACATAGATTTTTTTTAAAAAAATTAGACTCTCATGCCTTCCCTTTTTCTTCTCTCTTTTACGCTTTTCGCTTCTTCTCCTAATTGGGCTTAATTAAAAAATTATCTGCTCCTAAATCTCGGTAGTTAGTTGTGCAGATGCGAATAATGAGTAATGACAACAAAGCAAACACATAACAAACAAATTCTCACATTTTTTGTACCTCAATTACAGTTTTTCAAACAGAGTTTGCTTTTGATATTCCCCCTAAACGACGCCGTTGATTAAGGCCATGGTTCCCTGATCCACTAATGTATTTACTTTTTACAATTAGGAAAAAACAAAGGGATAATGTATTTACTTTTTACAATTAGGAAAAAACAAAGGGATTTGTAGGTGGAAGCTCATTTAATGAAAACATTGTTTGTGTATTAATATTTTATAAAAACTAGAAAAATAAGTAACATTTAGTGTACTATATACGCGTTGACTTTCCAGTCGTACTATGTATAGTACTGCGCTAATCAACGGTATACAATACACAGATCAATAACAAATAAGAGGAAAATCATATTTTTCAAAGAAAAAATGTTACTTAATTTTTCAGAATTTGGAAAGTGTTAGATCACAAATTATGTTTTGATTAAGTGATATTGGATGCAAATATCTCAAAAACAATTTTTTTAACCTGAACCAGGTTAATTTCTTATCATGTCGTATTCTTTTTTTTTTTTTTTTAATTGGAGAATCCCAAACCAAAACCCAGACTACTCCCAGAATTTGTGAAAATTTGGGTTTTCTTGCCGCTTATTAAGATGTTCACGGACATCTTCACAGGTGACCAATCATGTTGTATTCTCCTTACTCACATTCTTGGAATTAGAACCAAGATTCGGAATCTTGAATCATCTTCAATGTTATTCATTAGTGTGGGCTATATTTGTAAGTATTTAAGTTTGTTGATTGTGTCCAAAATTCAAATCGTTTTATCATAGGACCGATGGATTTAGGATCTTTATTTTGAGAGAGAAACAAAAAAACGACTCTAATAAATTAAAGTCTGCTGATCTACAGTGGTTTGCAATCATACAGACCGACCCACAAGTTTTTTTTATTTTTTTTTATTTTTTATTTTATTTTACAAATTCATTATCATGTATATAACATCCAAAAAGAGAGTCCACAAAAACAAGAGAAAACTCAAGAACTAAAACCAAAAAAACTATAGAAACTGAGGTATTGTGAATTTGAGTTTAAAAATGATTTTAATACACATTTCACATTATTTTATTACACTATATGACATTAAGGTTTCTTTAATATAAAAATAAATAATTTACTTGTTTTTAATGAAATGTAAGATATTTTGCAAACCAATGCTAGACTATACTATAGCAAACATGAAACATGACTCTACACAGCCATATGACATGTTTAAAAGTTCAAAGACTCGATTTTCATATATGAAATCAGAAGAAAAACATTTGGCCGATCAAAGGAGAAGTTAAATTTGAAAAAGAAAAGTTTCATGGAGGCATCAAAGACCTAAACACTACAACAAAAATTGTATGATATTAGCTACGGACTGCCTAGAGTAAATCCTTAGCCAAAAGATTAGCAACAAAAATAGCAAAAGATAGAGACTACCAACACTCAGGCAATTTCAAAGCCAGTTCCATGGTATTTTTGTTTTTTTTGGCTAATTAGCTATACATAAAATCCGTAGCCAATCTGTAGCTGCTTAGTGATGAAATGGTTACGGTTTGGTGCATAGCATTTCGCCACTATTTGCTCTAAGAAAGCTGAGACTTGAGAAGTAGTTTAAGATATATGAAAATACACGGTAAAAAAAAAATGTATATTTCTCGAAATGTGTCTAATTCACAATACACTCTACTAAGTGTTATATGTGCAACATTTTGTTTTTTTTCAAAAGTTCATGTAGAAAGTCTTTTTAGCTGTTTGAGTTTTGATATCGCCCCCTATCTTCTTTGAAAGTGCTTTCATTTGAGTGAAGGCAGTAGGTAATTTATACATATTGTATTAAAATTAGACATAAGAAAAAAAATCAGCTTATATTGTGTTAATAAGATATCAATTAACTATTAATAACATTGTTGTGATAAATTAGTTGTTCTATCACAGATTAAAATTATTTACATATTCAAGTGTTGTTGCAATGTGATAGAATGAGAAATTAATTACTTATATAAGAGTTCTGAATTATATGATGGTTCATTTGTGGGGGCACTAAACACAAAACCCTTATCACAAGTGGATAGGGGACATTTCAATAAGAGGGCTTGTATATTTGTAGGGTTTTGCTGTCGATGTTCCCAATTCATATCACAATATTTTTTTTTTTTGCTATGAGTACACATGTGTGGTGATATAAAGAATCTGATCGTTTCAGTGCATGCTACTCGAACCGTGGTGGATGATTCACTGTCCCATGAATCATCCCACCATTGAACCGGTCAAGTAGCTAAAAAATAGAGGTGCAACACGAGGATTTCCAGGGAGGTCACCCATCTTATTACTATTCTCGCCCAAGCACGTTTAACTGCGGAGTTCTGATGGGATCCGGTACATTAATGCTGGTATGATCGCACCCGACTCATATCACAATTGTCTTAATGTTCCTATCTAATTTGATGAGCCTTCTTTTAGCTGCCTTAATGTTCATATCCATTTGCCGATTCATATACTCTTTCACATCTACTTTCTAAGATATTCAAAGCACCTTCGAGTGAACAAAAAGCATAAACCGAATCAATTGAGATCATCGATAAAACTTTTACTTTTTTTGTTTTATTAGTAATATTCATTATGTGGAGTTAAACTCAGACGGTAACGCAACGACGATAATAATTCAAACCATTAGGAAACATGTTTGGTCACAATTTTTTATTCTTTTTTTTACACCAATTAGGACTTAACCCCGCTAATTATAGCGTGGGTAATTGTTTTTTAAGAAATTGTTTTGAAGTTTAGAAAAATTTGTTTTTATTTGAATTTTATAATATGTCTAACTCATGATTATAGATAAAGTTGTCAAACGGAATAATTTGTCTATTTAACCCGTTTTGCAATAGACTAAAATATTATTCGGGCTAACCCGCAAAACCTATAATCTTGAAAACATAGCTCTAATATGCACCGTTTAATGACTTTAGTTTTGTGGTTAGTTCACAAAATCTTTTTTAAAAAATCAATTTTCTTGTGTCTAATTTTTTTTATAAAATTAGTAAAATATTTTTCAACTTTTATTTTGATATATATTCAAATAAAATATAATAAATTATAGTGAAAAATATAGCAAGGTTTCAAATAAATTTTTTTTTTTTTGAATATATATGGATTGATTATTAGTTAAAAATATATAATATTAAAAATAATTAAGAAACTAAATAGTAAATAAACTATTTAATGATAAATAAACATTTTCCATATTCTTATCAACAGTTATATCATTTCCTATTTCAATTATCTTTTTTTATTTGTAATGACATAATATGTAATACTTACAAAACAAAGTTCATTTTCAAAAATATCTTCTTCAATAATATTATAGAGATTTTGTTTGATTTATGAGTGTTTCTTTTCATATTTGAATTTTTCTTGCGTCTACGGTCTACTATATGATTCGAACACCCTCCAACGCCTGTAACCAGAAAGAATGTCGTCGGCACGTAAATGGTACTGTAAATTGTAATAATCTAATGTTGAAGACTTAGCACAAAGCTAACAACCTATGAAAGCCAGATTAGTTGACCAATATATAATGTTATCTCAATCTTTGCCAATCAACAACAATGAACAATGACTAAATAGCATCCTCTGAATCAGAGCACCCAAAAAAATAAAACAAAATGAAATCTCTTAATGGGTTTTTGCTTTTCTTGATCATAGCTTTTGCCATTCTTCAATCAGTCCGAGCTCAAGATCAATCAGGTTCTTCCTTTGTTTCTCCTTTCTTTTCAGTTTTGTTTTACGAAAGCTTGATGCTTTAATTACTCTGCAGAAAAAAAAAAAAAAAAATTACTCTGCAGATTAAGAAACCATTTTGGAATTTGTTTCTTTAAGAATAGATATACATATATATATATATATATATATATATGTATATGTTGTTAATCATGAACAGGATTCATCAGTTTGGCTTGTGGGTTGGTCCCTAAGAACACAACTTATACGGAGAAGACGACAAATATAATATACAAATCAGATGCGGATTACATCGATAGTGGATTGGTGGGGAGGATCAATGATGAGTACAAAACGCTGTTTCAGCAACAGACTTGGACCTTAAGAAGCTTCCCTGAAGGTCAGAGAAGCTGTTACAACTTCAATCTCAAAGCGAATAGCAAATATCTGATTAGAGGCTCTTTTGTGTATGGGAATCACGACGGTTTGAATCAAATCCCTGAGTTTGATCTTCACGTTGGTCCTAACAAATGGACTTCTGTTAAATTGGAAGGAGTAGCCAATGGTTCAATCTACGAGATGATCCATGTCTTAACACAAGACCGTCTTCAAGTTTGTCTTGTTAAGACAGGAGAAACGACACCGTTTATTTCCTCCTTGGAACTTCGGCCATTGAACAATAATACATACCTCACGCAAAGTGGATCGCTGATTATGGTGGGAAGAGTTTACTTTTCACCCACTCCATCGTTTCTCAGGTAAAGAAAGGAGCCATAAAAAGGTTTACTTTTCATATTTGTTGTTTTTGTTGTTTGAATCAACAAAAGTGGGCCTCTCTCTCTCTCTAGGTATGATGAGGACATCCATGACCGAACTTGGGTCCCATTCTTAGATAAGAACAATTCAGTACTACGCACGGATCTTTTGGTCGATACAACAAGTGACCTCTACAATGTGCCACAACCTGTGGCAA
Source organism: Eutrema heterophyllum (assembly GCA_002933915.1). Lineage (NCBI taxonomy): Eukaryota > Viridiplantae > Streptophyta > Magnoliopsida > Brassicales > Brassicaceae > Eutrema > Eutrema heterophyllum. Next base: position 84,902 of record PKMM01025922.1, on the reverse strand, counting down.
AAACTGCTGCAGTACCTGCAAATGATAGCCAGCCTTTGACAATAGATTGGACTCTCGACGAGATCACTGCACAGTCATATATATACATGCATTTTGCTGAAATCCAGAATCTTGAAGCTAATGAGACCAGAGAATTCAACATTACTTATAATGGTGGCAAAAATTGGATCTCCTATTTTAGGCCTCCAAAGTTCAGTATAACAACTATATACAATCGAATAGCTATGAGTTCTCCAGATGGGAAATTCAAATTCACTTTCGCGATGACCGGTAACTCAACTCTTCCTCCTCTTATCAACGCCCTCGAGATTTATAAAGTCTTAGACCTTCTACAGCTCGACACATACCAAGAAGAAGGTAATTTAAGCATGTTCATTATAACCCATTCTTTTACCAACATTTTCTGTCTATTGAGTTTTTTTTTTTTTTTTTGTTCCTTTCTGGTTTTTGAAATTTGTTGTTTAATCAGTTTCTGCTATGGTAAACATCAAAGCAACGTATGAATTGAGCAAAAAGGTTAGCTGGCAAGGAGATCCATGCGCTCCTCAGATTTATCGGTGGGAAGGTTTAAACTGCAGTTATCCAAACTCTGAGCCACCGCGGATCATATCCTTGTATGTTTTGTTTGTTCATCTCAAGGTTCTTTCAATTTTGGGGTTTCACAAATTCTAATAACTCTTTTGGATACTTTCTTGTTTGACAACATTAGGAAACTGTCAGAGAGCAACTTGATCGGTATTATAACACCTGAAATATCCAAGCTAACACAGTTGATAGAGCTGTAAGTGTCCGAATTTTCACACAAATAAGTACTCCATATGCTTTATGGTGGTGGGAGAAGTATCTAACTCTGCAAAAACTTTTTCTTTCTCTCTCACTGGACAGTGATTTATCAAAAAACGATTTATCAGGAGAGATTCCAGCATTTTTTGCTGATATCAAGTCGTTGAAACTCATGTGAGCTTCTTTTGTAAACAACCCTCTCTTGCCCTCGTTCTGCTTCTTTTTTCTTGTTTTTCTTGCAAGCTTGACCTTTTTTTTATTTGCAGAAACTTAAGTGGAAATCCGAATCTCAATAGCACAATTCCAGACTCTCTTCAGCAAAGGTTAAAGGGCAAATCCTTAACACTAATGTAAGATGTTCATACTTCACTGATTCGATCTCAAATATTTTCGGCTATTGGAATTTTTATTAGACTCCTTGCAACAAGGTTTACATGTAATGCCACACTTAACTTCTAATCACTTTTAATGAATACAGTTTGGATGAAGCCCAAAATCCGCCCCTAAAAAGCAAGCCTAAAAATGTTCCAGTAGTTGCTATCGCAGCTCCAGTGGCTGGCGTGTTCGCTTTGCTCGTTATCTTGGCCATCTTTTTCGTAGTTAGAGGAAGAAAACAGGAAATTACTGAGGGTATGCATGAATCACGAGACCGGGTCTTGATTTTAATGTAAAAATTAAAATTTTGTGATTTTAGTCTATTCATTTCACATATTTTGTACGAATTTACAGCTCCAGGACGCCCATCAGCCCCTGCTGGTATAGTTGAAAGTGAGACAAGATCATCCAATCCATCGATCATAACAAAGGACCGCAGGATCACGTATCCCGAGGTACTGAAGATGACTAATAACTTCGAGAGAGTTCTTGGCAAAGGAGGGTTTGGAACAGTGTATCATGGAAACTTGGATGATAGTCAAGTAGCTGTGAAAATGCTCTCTCATTCATCAGCTCAAGGTTATAAGGAGTTCAAAGCAGAGGTACTTCAACAAGGCATAGATCACTTAAGCCTTTGTTTTTAAATGGAATTAAGTCTCTCTCTAATCATGAAAATGGCATTCTTGTTATCTTTCTCAGGTTGAGCTTCTTTTAAGAGTTCACCACAGACACTTGGTGGGACTTGTGGGTTACTGTGATGATGGAGATAACTTGGCTCTGATCTATGAATACATGGCAAATGGAGACCTGAGGGAGAATATGTCAGGTAAACACTCTAACTTAAGAGACTCTGATTTAGTCGAATCCATCTCCTTCCACAAAATTTAACACATTCAAAGCCCGGTACAGGAAAACGCGGAGGCCATGTCCTAACCTGGGAAAACAGGATGCAAATAGCTGTAGAGGCAGCACAAGGTGAACAAAAAATCAGACTTAGTCTCTCTACCTTTGCCTGATTCTTTAGAAGAAAATATTGCTTCTGGATGTTATGTTTATGATGTCTGTAAGCAAAATTGACATTAACAATAACCATTTGTAACAGGATTGGAGTATCTGCACAATGGATGTAGGCCTCCCATGGTCCACAGAGATGTGAAAACTACCAACATCTTATTGAATGAGCGGTCTGGAGCGAAACTAGCCGACTTTGGGCTCTCGAGATCTTTCCCAATCGATGGTGAATGTCATGTCTCGACAGTAGTTGCGGGCACACCTGGTTACCTAGACCCCGAGTGAGTGAATCAATCAGTTATCATCACTTGTGTTGCTCAAATGAGTAATCAAGAAAGTTAATGTAATATTTCAGGTACTACAGAACAAACTGGCTAAGCGAGAAGAGTGACGTGTACAGCTTCGGGGTAGTGCTATTAGAGATAGTCACAAACCAGCCTGTGATAGATAAAACCCGAGAGAGACCTCACATCAATGAATGGGTTGGGTTCATGCTCACTAAAGGAGACATCAGGAGCATCGTTGACCCAAAACTGATGGGGGACTATGACACAAACGGTGCGTGGAAGGTTGTAGAGCTGGCTCTGGCTTGTGTGAACCCGTCTTCGAATCGGAGACCAACAATGGCTCACGTTGTGATGGAGCTAAACGAGTGTGTGGCCTTGGAAATCGCAAGGAGACAAGGTAGTGAAGAGATGTACTCAAGAGGCTCTGTTGACTTTAATCTCTCTTCTGCTTCAGAGTTTGCCCCTGGAGCAAGATAACTTGACAATATTTATGTTGGATGTGATTTCATGAAAATCTATCTTGTTTGTTTGTTTTTGCCCTTGTTAATTTCCCAATTTATGTGTTTGAAATAAACAAATGTACATTCTATGTTTCTGTAGAAATCCAATTGTTGTTTTGTTCTTTGTGTTGAATTGATAAAAAAAAGAGATGGGTATGATGAGGTCTTCCATGACCGAACTTTGGGTTCCATACATAGATAACAGACATCCTTGTTAAGCAGCTGTAGTCCTTGCATTTCGTTGAAATCAAGAATCTTGAAGCTAGTGAGACTATAGAATTCAACATTACTTACAATGATGCTAACACATCGATGGTATTAACACATACTACTAGGCTACAGCCTAATGTCGTGAGAGAGATACACATATTTATTATGGAGGGAAAAAAATGTAGGATTCCTATCCGCTTTTTTTTTAAACCATTCACCATTTTTTGTCCAAAATCTTAAACCTGAAAAAATAAACTTTAACATCCATTAATATATTCGACGTTCACATAAATGGATGTTAAGATCTGTGATTTCAAATTTCAATTATAAATCAAATATATTAGTTATGTTTACTGATAACGGGATATTTTCGTGTCAATTATCTCAAGTGTACTCATGTCATTGTAGCACTTGAGATGTCAATCCATAAGGGGTTAAGATTGAAACACTAAGAATGCAAGAAACTTCTTAATCTAGAGCAAACATTGTTTTTGGGTTTTTATATATTTATGAGAAAGGAAACAAATGCAAGAAGGAAAACAAAACACAAAGACACAAGACAAAAGTGTTGGATCATGAACTAAGCTATCAATAAGATGGGTAACAATCAAACAATGAATCATTTGGAAGCATTAACCACTATCTTAGAACATGGAACTCACAAATATGACTAATCCATTTCCATGGCACTAATCACCTTGTTAATTATCTAATCATGAGCAAATTTCCATTTGTGATTAAATAATGAACAAGCATTAAGAAACAATTCCAATTAGTTCACTAAACACCATAGACATCAACTTCCGTTGGCTAGGATATGCATAGCTCACAAAAGGTTCGGGTCAAACAATTCATTTAAACTCGGGTCATGAGTGAAATGCCTAAGATCTAGAAATGAATGAACATACCTAATCTAGTACTAACACCGCTTACTCGAATCTATCCCTAATGCATGGGATGAGACCAAAAATCTAACTAACCTAAGGTGTAGTACTAGGTTTCGGTTTATCATGTCAAAACTAGCATTAAGAACCAACATAAGTGAAAGACTCATCCAAGATCATCCTAAATAACCATTATCTAACCATCAAGACAATTGACTAATGATGCCTAGACATTCAATACACATTCATTCTTATGACATGGATCACACAAGTAGATTAGTTCACTTCCATGATACTAATCCATTTACAAATCATCTAGTTATCAAGAACTTCCGTTCGAAACTAAATGATCCATAATCATTAAGCATTAGTCCATACAAGTCAACAATTCACCTTAATCATCAATTTCCATTGGCTAAGAATTGAATTGCATGCTTAGAAGTTTTCTAGACATTTCATCGAACACCTTCCGGGCGAGAAATGTCTTAAGTTCTAGAAATGAGTTGTCAATTCAATCCTAGCATTAAGATCCCTCCTAACATGAGAACAAATGTTTATCTAGTCCTAACCATCAACAATCAACCATCAAACCATCTAAATCAAGCAAAATCCAAAATCCAACAAAAAGTCAACTCATGAAGAACACAAGAGAAAAATACATAGAAATGAAGAGCAAGAATTAAATAAACATAATATAAAGATAGAGTGAAGAAATCTTCTCTAAATTGGCATATGTATGAAGAAAAATCCAAATCCCTCAAAAGAGAGAGTTTGGGTCGAGCCCCCAATGTTACAAGAAGAAAGCTTAGGTTTTTTTACAACATAAGATGGGTATTTATAAAAAAAAACACAAAAACAGAAGTCATTTCGGTATGCTGCATCGGTGTACTGCACACCGATGTGACTCCTGTCTATCTGAGGGCCAGACGGACATATGCTCACTAAATTTGATGTATCTTTTGAACCGCTACTCCGAATGACCTGAAACCACCTTCATTGGAAAGCTAGCTCAATTATCTACGACTTTCATGAAGATCTCCGAAGCTAAATCGAACTGAAAACCCTTCGTATGAGTCGATCTTTGAAGCACTTTGGACGGACTCTGTATTTTGCTCATGAGGAGCTCACATCGGTGTGTAGTTGACCGATGCAGCTCCCCGAGGATTCTCCTGTGTGTTTTCTTGGAGTACACATCGGTATGCATCACCCCGATGCACCATACCGAAATGACTTCTGTCTGAGTCCATTTCGCGCCAGACAGACGTATGCTCAGTGCAATGGCAATAACTTCCGCAATAAGGCTCCGAACGTGATGAAATAACCTTCGTTGGAAAGATGACTCAATTACCTACAAGTTTCATCAAGGGCTCCAAGGCTGAATCGGATCGAAAGGTCTTCTTCTGTGCCGATGTTTAAAGCATGTTGGATGGCCTCTGCATTTGCCTTCAACACTTTTCTTCTAAAAGTATGTGCTTCATCTTTTCTTGCTCCTCTTGTCTTATTTCTCGTCCATGCTCAAGTCTCTCCTTCCCTTTGGTTCCAAGAACACCTAAAAAGACCACAAATGCAATGCAAATGCAAAGAAACACACATATGACTCTAAAATGCATGACAAGGAGAAAAAGACTCAAATGCATGAAAATATCTCAAAACTATACAAAATGAGATTAAAACATATGAAAATAAAGACTTGAAAACATGTAAAATATGGTGTTATCATTTGCACCGAAATAACTAAATACTCAAAACATTCGAAAATCTTTAGTTGTGTTTGTCAAAATTAAATAATTTTGCAAAATTTAACCAAATTTTATTTAAATTAAACAATTTTTTTTAGTTTTTTCAAGAATTGAGATAAATTTTAGATACCCGAATCCAGGCGGAACCGAACCGAACCCGGTCCAAAAAATGAAATACGTGAATGGGTCCTAGACTTCTAAAATTTGGGTATCTGAAACCCGAAAAAACCGACCCGAACTCGAACGGGTACCTGAATACCCAGGCCTAATGACATGTATGATTCAAAATTAGTGATTTTAGCTACCCAAATTTTCTGACCCATTTTGTTATATATATTTTATTTTAAATATATTTATAATACCTAAATTATTGAATCTAGGAAATATTGAATATGTACAATATTTTATCCGGTACAGACGGATATGTACATTCTAGGAAATATTGAATCACCTCTTCAGGAGATTGCTCAAATTTTATCGTCCCATGCACCTAATCGTGATCTTGCCACTGTCCAAAGGGAGAGTGCAATTCAAACCGAGCATTGTCTTGGTTCCAACCAGTTTGCCTCCTTCGCTTCTACGGATGGAGGAGAAGATTTGATAGATGAGGACAAGGAGTTTGATTCGATGGATCTTATGACTCGTTCGGGTAAAAGAATCCTTCGAGAAAGACCGGTAAAACTGTCAATCAAAGCTAAGGAAATGGACTGGCAAATCATAGGCGGTGGTGGACGGGGAAATCGCGGTCGTGGAAAACAAGGTGGTCGTGGCTAGACAGTTACATCATTTTGTCCCCTTAAGTCAATCGAAGCGAAAGATTCGATTGCATATGGTAAACTAGTCGTATTCTAAACTATTTCACTTCTTGTAATCTCTTTTTTTAAAAACTGTATGAGTCGGAGTGCTTGTAACGTTAAACCGATGAATAAAATGAAGTTGATTAAAAAAAAAAAAAAAATGTTCTGTTGTGATGCTCTGTTTTGGTTGTTTAGAGGTTTTTTTGTTTTTTCCTGGGTAAAACTCGTTTGATAATAATAAAATGAGTAGAAAAAAAAACAGAAACTGAAATAGATAGGATAAATAAACACAAAACTTTTAGCGTAACCCTAAATCAATGAGAAATCCAAGGGTTCTCTTGATAATGTTGGGATTCTCCAGAAAACAATCGAAATCGAAATCAATAGGAAAGGTTACAAAGAGATGGAGATGGTGAACGGATCTCTCCTTCGCAGCATCGTCATTGTTGCAGGTCGTGCCGTAAAATAGAGATAAAAGCGAAGTAACCAAAGACACAGTTACGCTGCTTAGTCAGTTATGATCCAGTCATGTCCGTATCCGGTGGCTGCGGAGGAGGCAGTACCTGCCCCGCCGCATTACAGTGATGTACTCCGCCGTGAGCGAAGAGACAGAGACGATTAAGTAAAATCCGAAAATGCCCTCTTCTTCGTAACGGTTGACACGTGGGTGCGGCCCATTTGTAAGATATGGGCTTACACTAGATCGGCCCGTAATAAAACTCAAAGGTGAATTTTTGATTTGTTTTTTTTTAAATATATAGAATTCAAGATTATACAAAAAATACGGAGAATAATAAACAATTACATAACTAAAGTTTTGAGAGGAAAATAAACAACGAAAAAGTGAATTTTGACGATAGCCTTATTCGCTAAAGAATATCAACTCTGTTATTTTCTTTTCTCATATTCAATCTGATGCGATTATGTTAAATTTTTGGATTATGTTGCCTCTTAATAGGTTTTTTTTTTTTTTTGTATTATTTGCTTGGATAATTGCACGTCTTCAATTTAGTTACATTTATAATTTAGATTTAAAAAGAGTGATTTATATTTTGCCACTTTACTCTTACATTAAATACATTTGGTGAGTTTAAGCATACGGGCTAAAAAAGACAAAAATAATCTTCTCTCGTTATTCATAAAACAAATAATTTTTTTTATTATTATTCTTTTTTACATCCAAATGATTTTGTTTTATTTATTTCTTCTCATAAAAATATAATTTCGCAATTTTTTTTGCACTATCAACTATATTTCTTTTTTCTCTACATTTTGATACCAATTTCACAATATTTTACTTACATATGATTCAAACACGTTGGCCGAACACATGTGTATCCATGTAGCTGCGCCCACGTGTACGCATTTAAATAGATAGACATATGCGTATCTACGCGATTATCGTCCACGTGGACGCAACTACATGGATATGTATGCGTATCCACGTACATATCGTCTTCGAGTACACACCTGCATGGATAAACATGTGTATCCACTCGAATGTCCTCCACATGTACGTACCTACATGGATATACATGCGTATCCACGCGAATATTGAACACGTGTACGCAGCTACATGAAAATGCATGAGTCATATTTGGGCAAAATCTAGTTCCGGGCAAAACTAATCCGAGCAGGGCAAACCTAATCCGAGCATGGCAAAACTATCCAAGCAGTGCAAAACTAATCCGAGCAATTTTTTTTTTTTTTTTTGTGAAATTGGTTGTGAAAAAATAATTATGAGAAGAATATAAAGAAAACAAAAATGTGTGGGTGTGTGAGATGAAAAATAAATAAAAAATATAGAGTAAATGGGAGAAGGGTAATTACTTCTCGGTAAAAGTGACACAAAGGTAAAAACACCCACAAAAAAAATAAGCAAAGTGTCTAAGTCTTTTTATAATTGCACTTTGAATAAGTGTACGTGAGTCTAATTTTCTCATTTAAAAATCAACCATTTGATTGTTAAAAAAAAAATAGTCACTAAAGTCCAATATTTATGGTGGTATATTTATATGTATCTATTCTGGCGAAATTAGATGCGCTACAATTATATATTGAAGTCAGCACTTTGTAATTGTAGGCAAACGACGAGGTCACAGATCACAATTGCCAAAATTGGTTCATTCATTTGAATAACACTCAATTTTTGTTAAAATTTGTCCAATATAATTAGGATTATAATTACGAAAAATGAAATTTGTTACCTGTTTAAAATTAGGATTGTTTTTGTTTTAAAAAAAAAAACCAGATATTTTTACAATAGTTCTTGTTCCCTCTGATGTTAATAATTGCTTGGTTGATTACATATTCTTTTATATAATTTGAATCTTCCCACACCTGAAACCAGAAAGATTGTCGTAGGCAAGTAAGATTAGTGTTACAATCACCTAAATAATCTAATGTTGAAGACTTGGCACAAAGTTTACACAACTCATCAGACCGAAATAAGTTGACCTTTGTTTATGATATCTCAGTTTTTGCTAATCAACAGCAATGAACAATGAATAATAGTGTCCTCTGAATCAGATCACCTATCCAAGAAAATGAAGTCTCTTGATTGGTTTTTGCTCCTCTTGATCATCGTTTTTACCGTTTTGAGATCAGTCGAAGCTCAAAATCAAGCAGGTTCTTGAGAACATACAAGACTGTTTTTGATTACTCTGTTTTGCAGCTACAGAAAACAAACTAAAATTTTAACTACTCTTTTGAATGTATTCTCTCTGATTACATTTCTGGTGTTGATCGTGAACAGGATTCATCAGCTTGGATTGTGGATTGGTGCCTAAGAACACAACTTATGTGGAGAAGACGACAAATATAACATACAAATCAGACGCAGATTACACCGATAGTGGATTGGTCGGGAAGATCAATGATGCATACAAGACTCTGTTTCAGCAACAGTTCTGGGCCTTGAGAAGCTTCCCTGAGGGTGAAAGAAACTGCTACAAGGTCAAACTCACAGCGAACCGCAAATATCTGATCAGAGGAACCTTTGTGTATGGGAACTATGACGGCCTAAATCAACTCCCAAGCTTTGATCTTCACATTGGTGCTAACAATTGGACTTCTGTTAAAATACTAGGAGTAACAAATACTTCGATGCATGAGATATTCCATGTTGTAAAAAAAGATAGTCTTCAAGTTTGTCTTGTTAAGACAGGACCGACCACGCCATTCATTTCCTCACTGGAATTTCGTCCATTGAACAATGACAGTTATGTCACAGAAAGCGGATCATTGATGTTGTTCGCCAGAGTATACTTTCCGTCCCATTCATCATCGTTTATCAGGTAATAAAAAGAAGAGTCTTCTTAGGGCAACATAAATGTTTCTACTTGTTGGTCTTTGTGTGTTTTTGAGTTGACAAAAAGAGCCTCTCTTCAGGTACGATGAGGACATACATGACCGATCCTGGAATTCGTTCTCAGATAATGAATCCGTGTCGATAAGCACCGACCTCCCGATCAATACAAATAACTTCTACGATGTGCCTCAAGCCGTGATGAAGACTGCTGCTGTCCCTGCAAATGCTAGTAAGCCATGGTACTTATGGTGGACACTTGATGACGTCTCTGCGCAGTCATATGTATATATGCATTTCGCCGAAATCCAAAATCTAAAAGCCAGTGACATCAGAGAATTCAGCATTACTTACAACGGTGGCTTAGATTGGTACAGCTATTTGAGGCCTCCCAAACTCACCATTACAACCGTCTACAATCCAAGCGCCGTGAGTTCTTCAAATGGGATATTTAATTTCACTTTCGAAATGACGGGTAACTCAACTCTTCCTCCCCTTATCAACGCCCTCGAGATTTATACAGTTGTAGACATTCTACAGCTCGAGACAGACAAGGATGAAGGTAAGCATGTTCCTATGAAAATCAAAATGTCTTGTCTTTTAACCCTATTTTTCTGGTTTCTGAGATGAGTTTGAATGTGATGATCAGTTTCTGCTATGATGAACATCAAGAAGACTTATGGTTTGAGCAAAAAGCTAAGCTGGCAAGGAGATCCATGTGCTCCTCAGGTTTACCGGTGGGAAGGTGTGAATTGCAGTTATCCGGACTCCGAGCCATTGCGGATCATATCCTTGTATGTTCTGTATTCTTCATCACAAGGTTATCTAGATTTGGCTTAAAAAAATTCTAACTATTATGGATACTTTTTTTTTCTCTGTTTCAAAAACAATAGGAACCTGAAGGAGAGTGAGTTGACCGGTACCATAACATCTGACATATCCATGCTAACACAGTTGAGAGAGCTGTAAGTATCCGAATCATCCGAATTGTAACGCCAAGAAACTTAGTATTCAATATGCTTTATTGTGATGGGAGAAAAGAATAACTGCACAAAAAATTTCTCTCTATTTAATGGACAGAGATTTATCAAAGAATGATTTATCAGGAGAGATTCCAGCGTTTTTCACTGATATGAAGTTGTTGAAACTCATGTGAGCTTCTTTTCACAACCTCTCGCTGCTTTCCTTGATCTGCTCTGAAAGATTCAGTCTTTTTCATTCACAGAAACTTAAGCGGAAACCCGAAGCTTAATCTCACAGTTCCAAACTCTCTTCAGGAAAGGGTAAACAGCAAATCTTTAACACTAATGTAAGATGATCATACTTTACTTGATTCAATCTCAACTATTTTTCTAGTCAATTGGAAATTATATAAGACTCCCTTCAACAATCTCCTTTTTTCTCGGTTTCCCATCACTTTTAATGATTACAGTTTGGGTGATACCCTGAATCCGACTCTCAAAGGCAAGAGTCCAGTGATTGCTATAGCAGCGTCAGTGGCTGGCGTGTTCTCTCTGCTTGTTATCTTGGCCATCGTTTTCGTCGTTAGAAAGAAAAAACCGAAAAGTACTGACCAGACCAAGTTCTTGAGATTAATGAAAAATGAAAACTTGTCTGTTTTTACTCTATTCAATTCACTTATTCTTGTACAATTCTACAGCTCCAGGACCCCCATCAGCCACTGCTGGTATAGTTAAAAGTGAGACAAGATCATCCAATCCATCAATCATAACAAAGGACCGCAAGATCACGTATCCCGAGGTACTGAAGATGACTAATAACTTCGAGAGAGTTCTTGGCAAAGGAGGCTTTGGAACAGTGTATCATGGAAACTTGGATGATAGTCAAGTAGCTGTAAAAATGCTCTCTCATTCATCAGCCCAAGGTTATAAGGAGTTCAAAGCAGAGGTACTTCAACAAGACATAAATCCGTTAAGTCTTTGTTTTTAAATGGAATTAAGTTTCTCTAATAATGAAAATGGCAATCTTGTTATCTTTCTCAGGTCGAGCTTCTTTTAAGAGTTCACCACAGACATTTGGTGGGACTTGTGGGTTACTGTGATGATGGAGATAACTTGGCTTTGATCTATGAATACATGGCAAATGGAGACCTGAGGGAGAATATGTCAGGTAAACATTTTAACTAAGAGACTCCGATGTAGTCGAATCCATCTCCTTCCTTCCACAGTTTAAAACATTCAAATCCCGGTACAGGAAAACGCGGAGGCAATGTCCTAACCTGGGAAAACAGGATGCAAATAGCTGTAGAGGCAGCACAAGGTAAACAAAACTCAGACTTAGTCTCTCTACCTTTTGTCTGATTCATTTGGAGAAAAATGTTGCTTCTGGATGTTCTGTTTATGATGTCTGATGTCAGGACTGACATAAACAATAACCATTTGTAACAGGATTGGAGTATCTGCACAATGGATGTAGGCCTCCCATGGTCCATAGAGATGTGAAAACTACCAACATCTTATTGAATGAGCTGTCTGGAGCGAAACTAGCCGACTTTGGGCTCTCGAGATCTTTCCCAATCGATGGTGAATGCCATGTCTCGACAGTGGTTGCGGGCACACCTGGTTACCTAGACCCCGAGTGAGTTGATCAATCAATTTTCTAATTTGTCTTATTGTGGCTAAATAAGAATAATTGTAATATCTCTCTTTGATTCTGTTTTCAGGTACTACAGAACAAACTGGCTAAGCGAGAAGAGTGACGTGTACAGCTTCGGGGTAGTGCTATTTGAGATAGTCACAAACCAGCCTGTGATAGATAAAACCCGAGAGAGACCTCACATCAATGATTGGGTTGGGTTCATGCTCACCAAAGGAGACATCAGGAGCATCGTTGACCCGAAACTGATGGGGGACTATGACACAAACGGTGCGTGGAAGATTGTAGAGCTAGCTTTGGCTTGTGTGAACCCGTCTTCGAACCGGAGACCAACAATGGCACACGTTGTGATGGAGCTAAACGAGTGTGCGGCCTTGGAAATTGCAAGGAGACAAGGTAGTGAAGAGATGTACTCAAGAGGTTCTGTTGACTTTAGTCTCTCTTCTGCTTCAGAGCTTGCCCCTGGAGCCAGATAACTTGAAAATATATATGTTGGATGTGATTTCATGGAAATCTATCTTGTTTGTTTGTTTTTGCCATTGTTAATTTCCCAATTTATGTATTTCTCTGTTTCTGAAGAAATCCAATTGCTGTTTTGTTCTTTGTGTTGAATTGATAAAAAAGAGACTCTTTGGCTCTCTTGTATGGGTATGATGAGGTCTTCATGGCCGAACTTGGGTTCCATACTTAGATAACAAACATCCTTGTTAGGCAGCTATAGTCCCTGCATTTCGCTGAAATCAAGAATCTTGAAGCTAATGAGACTAGAGAATTCAACATTACTTACAATGATGCTAACACATCGATGTTATGAACACATACTACTAGACTACATGTAGTGATCGAGAGATACAAATATTTATTATGGAGGGAAAAAAAAATGTAGGATCCCTACCCGCTTTTTATTTTAACCATTCACCATTTTTTGTCCAAAATCTTAAACCTGAAATAATAAACTTTAACATCCATTAATATATTCGACGTTGACATAAATGGATGTTAAGGTTTATGATTTCGAATTTCGAATTTAATTTTGGTATGGTGCCCATATGCTACATTAAATGCTTACATAAAAAAGATTTTTATGTTACGGGTCGAACTCACATTTTCTGTAACAGTTAAAGTTAACTGAAGAAACAAAATCAGAACTAAAATTTGTTTTAACACTATTTAAGAACAATATGACACATCATTGTTATTTTCCTAATTTCTCTTAAAATTATTGTCATGTGACAATTGTAGAATCGGGAGAATCTGTAAACTGAGCTGTCACTAGTTGTGGAACAACCTTATTACTTAATTTATCACCAAAATATTTTCATTCCACCTAATTACTCTTCCAAAAAAATTAGAAGTCAACGGCTGACGAAAATCATTGGAGGTTGCTTTGGCATGCACAAAAAAATGATAAATAAACTCCATTCTTAAGATCATTGACTTTTGACGGTGGAGATTCAGTCATCTACAACGACAAGGACTAAGAGACAGATCAACCAATGAAGAGCCATAAAAAGTCAAAGTCAACGAGTACGTACGATTCATTAAAAGGTTGTGGTTTAATGCACGTCTCCTCTCTGGATAATTTATTCCTCGTTTTTCCACGTCGACTAACGCCGAAATTACAGCGTGTTCGTTTGAGTTGAGTTAGTCAACGGTTTTGTGGTTTAAACGACGTGAGAGTTTTTTTTTTTTTTTTTTGACTAATATCACTCTTGTCATTTTCTCTCGTCAACTTGCTTCATCGAATCATTTTGCACCGTGGAAAAACATTAGAGAAAATTATTCTTAATTATTTATTTATTATTCAATTCATCTATATTATTAAAACATGAACATTTTTTGTATTCAAACAGGAAACATATTAAATTATACTAGATTTTAGAAATTTTAAATTAAAAATATCAAACGAAATTGTTTAAATTTCGCTAAATTTTCATATTTTAACTTGAATCATAATAATATCAAATCATACTAGGTTTTTAAGATTTAAGTTGGAAGTTATCAAATTTTATGCATTTAAATAATAATAATTTGATAGTCTAATATTTCATGTGATAATTGACATGAAATAGAACATAGTAAATTTGTTATAAATATGTCACATTTGGTACACGCTGTTATACAACTAAAAACAATTTAAAAATATAAATTTTAAGTGTCTATGATAATTATTGCTCCGCACATAACGCAAATTAGAATATAGATTTCGCATAGCACGAATTAGAAATATATTATAAACATCAAAACACATATTGTATAACAAATCAACAAAATATTATCATCTCACTATAAACCTAAGAATTACAAATTCAACATATTTGAATCAATAACACTTAAATTAGATCTTATTTCTCATTTCAACTTTTGTATATTATTTCTCATTTCAACTTTTGTATATTTCAAAATTTAGTATACAAAAAACTTTACCCCGTGCGTCTGCACGCGGGGTGGGTGAGAATCTAGTTAATCTTATAATTAAGGAGTTGACCAGGACTTTTGAGAAGTGGCTCATATAATCGTAAACTCATACAGTCATATGCATAGCTTGCTAATTAAAAAAAAAATAGATCCTCTCATTTAAACAGTAAGGAGAAAAATGGAGAGACATTGTGTGTTCATTGCCACTTTTGTGCTGATACTTTATCTTGTTCAAGCTCAAGATCCAACCGGTACGTACAAAATTGTTGTTTTAATCTATACATGCGTGTTCTTCAACGGTTTCTTAGATTATAAAGATTTTTTTTCTTCCATATTATCTCATTAGGATTCATCAATGTGGATTGTGGTTTACCCCCTCGTGATTCTCCTTACAACGCACTCCCAACCGGTTTAGCATATACATCGGATGCCCATTTAGTTAACAGTGGGAAAACCGGTAGAATCGCCAAGGAATTTGAACCGGACTATACTAAGCCGATTTTGACACTGAGATATTTTCCGGAAGGAGTACGTAACTGCTACAATCTAAATGTCACCCGCGACACCAACTATCTGATCAAGGCCACTTTCGTATATGGAAATTACGATGGTCTTAATGTCGATCCGAACTTCGACCTTTACTTGGGTCCGAATTTATGGACAACGATGAGTACTAATGATACGATAGAGGAGATCATCCATGTGACGAAATCCGATTCTTTACAGGTCTGTCTTGTTAAGACGGGGATAAGTATACCTTTTATAAATGTCTTGGAGCTACGACCACTGAAGAAAACTGCGTACGTTACTCAAAGTGGCTCACTGAAGTTCTTATTCAGGAGGTATCTTAGCAATTCAGGTCGTACTATACGGTAAGAAACCTATGCCTTGATTGTTTTTTTGTGTTTTGCATTTACGTTTATATTTTAAATGTGTATTTCTTCAAATAAAACCCACAATTAGGCATGGGCGTTCGGGTACCCGTTCGGGTTCGGATCGATATTTTCGGATTTTTGGGTTTTCGGGTTTAGAGGTTTAAGCCCCATTTGGGTATTTATAATTTCCGGATCGGGTTCGGGTCGGATTCGGTTCGGGTCCTCTCGGGTTCGGATTGGGTTCGGTTTACCCGAAATACCCAAAAATACCTGAAAGTACTCGAAAAACCCGGAAAAAACTACCCAAAAGTACTTAAACTATCCGAAAGTATCCAAATTACCCGAAAACCCCAGTAAAAAACTATCCAAACTACCCAAAAGTACCCGAAAGTATTTGAAATACCCGGAAAACCCGAAAAAATGAGAGAAACCGGCGAGGCTAGGTACAAAAGGGGTTAATGGGTTTAGTTAGCTTCGGGTTTGTTTGGGTAAATTGGGTTTCAGTTCGGGTCGGGTATTACCCGAAACCCGAAGTACCTAGACACTAAAACCCATTCAGATATTTCTCTAGTTCGGATTGGGCTCCGGACCAGGTTTTTTGGGTCGGGTTCGGGGTCGGATATTAAAACGCCCTACCCACAATCTTTACTCTTTAATTAAGAAAATAAAATTGTATACTGCAAACGCGAGAGCCAAACTAAAAAAAAAGAAGAAGAGAAGCACCGTTTTTGCATTTTGCGTTTTTTCGTTGATAATCAAATTTTATTCTTGAAAAATAAAACAATATTTCACATGTCAATACTAATAGTTTTTGCATTTGAAACGATCGAAAGCCTTAGGTTAGATTAGTATTAATGTGGTGTAATATAATATTGTGACAGGTACCCATCTGATGTCTATGATCGGAAATGGTACCCAATGTTCGTGGAGAACTCATGGACACAAGTAACTACGAATCTGAATGTAAATGCTAGTAATCTTTATGAACTACCACAAGGTGTAATGTCAACGGGCGTAACGCCCCTAAACGCTAACGCGACATTAAACATTACCTGGACTGTAGAGCCTCCTACTACAAAGTTTTACTCCTACATGCACTTTGCGGAGCTTCAGACTCTACGGGCAAACGATACAAGGGAATTCAATATGACACTCAATGGGAAACTTTCATATGGACAGTATAGTCCTAAGCCGCTAAAAACCCAAACCATATTCGACGTAACGCCAGGACAATGCGACGGATCAGGAGCATGCCTTTTGCAGCTTGTGAAGACGTCGAAATCAACTCTTCCGCCTCTACTGAATGCTATCGAAGCTTTCACTGTGATTGATTTCCCGCAAATGGAGACAAATGAAGATGACGGTATGTCAATTTTAAAATCTTGATCTTATCTACAAATGTTTTTGCATTTTGTGTGTTTGATTCTTGATATCATCAAGCTTTACAATCGTAGTTGCTAGTATCAAGAATGTTCAAGATACTTATGGATTGGATAGAATCAGTTGGCAAGGAGATCCATGTGTCCCCAAACAATTTTTGTGGGATGGTTTAAACTGCAATAACTCGGATATTTCTACTCCACCAGTGATCACTTCCTTGTAAGATGAATCATTCAATAATTTATCTAAATTTTTAAATCATGTCAATTTTGAACTAGATATCTCACAGTTTTTTTTTTTTGCTCCAGAGACTTATCTGCAAGTGGATTAACCGGGATCATCACGCATGCCATTCAAAATCTTACTCACCTGCAAAAACTGTAAGTATTTCTCCACGGCTGACCAAGCCTAAAATTTGTTTAGCCTTTGGAAATGAATCGTGTTTGATGGGTTATTTCACCTTTGTTAATGGTAGGGACTTGTCAAATAACAATTTGACTGGAGAAATACCTGAATTTCTAGCTGAAATAAAATCACTCTTGGTCATGTAAGTTTTTCATGAGACACTACAGTTTTGACCTTTTCTTTTGATTAAGCTTTCTCCTAAACATGATTGCTTATGTTTTAACTCTTTATCTATTCCAACAGAGACTTAAGTAGTAATAATTTAACCGGCTCGGTTCCTCCCTCACTTCTTCAGAAGAAAGGAATGAATTTAAAGTAAGTTTTTTCCCGATTATTATCAGGCCAATTAATTACTATTTGGTATCTTAACAACACTCACATTTTGCAGTTTTGAAGGAAACCCTCATCTTTTTTGCACAAATGGTTCATGTGTGAACAAAGGAGAGGGCGTACATAAGAAAAAGAGTATCATTGTACCAGTGGTTGCATCAATTGCTTCAATAGCTGTTCTTATAGGTGCATTCGTCCTTTTCCTTGTTCTCAGAAAAAAAAAGGCAACAAAAGTTGAAGGTAGTTAATTAATAATCTCAAGAGTAATATCACAACATACATACATATCAAACTTAGCTAAGTCTGGCTAAACTTTTTGCCTTGTAATCTTAGGGCCACCACCATCATATATGCAAGCGTCAGATGGTCGATCTCCTAGATCATCTGAACCGGCCATAATGACAAAGAATAAAAGGTTTACTTACTTGGAAGTTATGACCATGACAAATAACTTCGAAAGAATCCTTGGGAAAGGAGGTTTTGGAATTGTTTATCATGGCTTTGTGAATGGTACAGAACAAGTAGCAGTTAAGATACTCTCCCATTCATCATCTCAAGGATACAAACAATTCAAAGCTGAGGTAAATTCTCACCTTCATCACTATCTGGAACGAAAACATCAATGATTCAACTATTTTTAGAAACTTGAACCTTGTGTATTCTGACTTGGTGTTTAGGTAGAACTTCTTCTTAGAGTTCATCACAAGAATTTGGTCGGTCTTGTTGGGTATTGCGACGAAGGAGAGAACTTGGCTCTTATCTATGAATACATGGCCAATGGAGATTTAAAGGAACATATGTCAGGTAAAGAAAAAAGATGATTGAATGTCTTGTTTCAGTTCTATGTAGGTAACACAAGACTTTGACATCAATCTATTCTTTTAAAACACAGGAACACGTAACCGCTCTATTTTGAATTGGGGAACTCGACTAAATATAGTTGTCGAATCGGCACAAGGTTAGTTTAAAAGATTGCCCACCATAATTTTTCTATTGTTTGTTTTTGTTATCATCTTCTAGAACCTTATTAAAAACGGATGTTGTGGCCTAGGACTTGAGTATTTGCATAGTGGATGCAAACCACCAATGGTTCATAGAGACGTCAAAACCACAAATATATTGTTGAATGAACACTTTGAGGCCAAACTTGCTGATTTTGGGCTTTCGAGATCATTCCCGATCGAAGGTGACACTCATGTGTCAACAGTTGTTGCTGGAACTCCAGGATATCTCGATCCCGAGTAAGTATTACAACTTAAGAAATTCTCTTTTCTCATTGGTGAGAATGAAACTTGACAATTTTTAAATCATATATTTTGTTTTCCAGATACTATAGAACAAACTGGTTGACAGAAAAGAGTGATGTTTATAGTTTTGGGATTGTATTGTTGGAGATTATCACAAACATACCCGTGATAGACCAGAGCCGTGAAAAGCCTCATATAGCAGAATGGGTAGGATTAATGCTAACAAGAGGAGATATCAAAAGCATTATGGATCCAAGTCTCAATGGAGATTACGATTCTGGTTCTGTGTGGAAAGCTGTTGAACTAGCAATGTCTTGTTTGAATCCTTCTTCAGCAAGAAGACCCACAATGTCTCAAGTTGTCATGGCATTAAACGAGTGTGTGGCATCTGAAAATTCAAGGGGAGGAGCGAGCCGGGACATGGACTCGAAGAGTTCTATAGAAGTGAGCATGACCTTTGGTACTGAAGTGAGCCCAACCGCTCGTTAGATTTCATGAAGAATGATCCCATGAATTTTTGTTTATATGTTTCTAATTTATGGAACTATCTTCAAATACGTGTGTCTCTGATAGGTCATCTTTGTTGATGAGCTATGAGCTTCTGTTATTGATACGTGAATAAGAGTTCAAAGTCTCTTCTTCTTTTTTTTTTCCGTAGGTAAAACAGATAATAAGACATAATAATTACCGAGGAAAACAGAGGAAACAAAGACTCTTTCCGGCCAGATTTGAATAGAAAAAGAGAGACCAAAAATTCTGTTTTAAACAAGAAAAATAAGTAAAACAGAGGAAATCGACAATTATTATAATATACTTTTGAAAATATAGTATTCATCAATTCCAGAAATTGTAAGATTATATGTTTTATTTTATGATAAAAATTTGTAAGCCATCAAACGAACATCAATAGCAGAATCAGCCATAACGCTAAATATGTATGTATGGCATCAAAAGTGACACCATAAGGCTCTAGTTATCCTGAATAGATCCACACACAGAATCGGCTGTTAGATACAATGGTTAACTAGAAAAGACAATATTATAAAAGATACCTTTGGGTTTAATCTCTGTGTTAGTGGCATTCTTTGGTGGAGGTAATTTTCTCCCGAGCTTTCTCTTAACTTTCTAAGATTGATTCACCGTTGAAGCCGTTAGACACGAGAAACAGAGTTGTTGACCTTTGACCCGCAGCTGCTCCAAAACGACACTGTCTCCAGCTGGGCCAAATCCAAAACACAACTAAGGCCCAGGACGGTTGACCCATTACTCCAACAGAGACAAATCCCAACTTTTTCTCGGTAACCCACCGGCGGAGACTGAACTGTTCTTGCCGGCGGTAAGGCCACGGACCGAAGTACCGAACCAGCAGGGGCTTTGAGGCAGAGCCGGGAAGTTTCGAGCATATGAAATTGGCAGGAACCCAAGGGAAATCTAGAAGCAAAGGAGATTACTGATTTCGCCATGCATGATTCCAGACGCCGTAACGGCCATGACGACGGGAACATCTTAGGCTTCAGAAAAACACTCGGCGATAGTTTTTAAAAAAAAAATTCTCCGAAGTGATCAAAAGTATATCACGACAATACCCCCCCTGGACAAAAAACGTCGTCGTTTAAAGCCTCCCGTTAAAACTGTTACAACTTTTTCACATACAATACAACACAAATACAGAATTTACCAAACGAAAACAGTAATATTCATATTGCAAAAGATAAGAAACACATTTGGTCCCTTTTCTTACGGTTGATTCACTCCATTTTTTGATTAAATTGTGAAAAACGAACGAATAGTGCATTCTTTTTTCTGCATGCATGTTATTTTTCATCGTGGACAATTCTCTTTGGTCGCTGTATAGACCGGATAAAATGATGAATGGTTAAAATACGCTTCATAATGAGCAACCTTATTACATACAAAATAAACTCAATTCTTAAGATCGTTCAATTTTGACGGTGGAGATTCAATTAGTAAACTTCATCTACAACGACAAAGACCAAGAGGCAGATCGACCAAATATTGAAGTGCTATACAAAGTCAAAGTCAAAAGCCGCCATTGATCGACATAGAGACTTCCGTGCATCACTGAGTTTCAATCAACAGCTTCAGTTTCGGTTGTGGTTTAATGCACGTCTCCTCTGCTGTATAATTGTTCCTCGTGTTTCCACGCCGACTAACGCCGACATTACAGCGTGTTCTTTCGAGCTGACTTAGTCAACGGTTTTGTGGTTCTAAAGGACATGAGAGAGTTTTCGACCACAAACCCACTCTTGTCATTTTCTCTCAACTTGCTTTACCGAATCATTTTGCACCGTCAAAAATTATCCTCAAATTTTTTTTTTTTTTAATTCGATTCATTAATAAGACTTATAGTTATAGTCATAAACTCATATGCATAGCTTGGTATCTCAAAAAAATCTCTCTCCTTTGGACAGTAAGGAGAAAAATATGGAGAGATATTTTGTGTTCATTGCCACTTCTGTGCTGATACTTCATCTTGTTCAAGCTCAAGATCCAACCCGTACGTATAAAATTGTTGTTTTAATCTATACATTTGTGTTCTTCAACGGTTTCTTAGATTATACGATATTTTTTTTTTTTATATAACTATTATCTCATTAGGATTCATCAATGTGGATTGCGGTTTACCTCCTCGTGAGTCTCCTTACAACGCACTCCCAACCGGTTTAGCATATACATCAGATGCGGGTTTAATTAACAGTGGAAAAACCGGTATAATCGCCAAGGAGTTTGAACCGAACTACACTAAGCCGTTTTTGAGACTGAGATATTTCCCGGATGGAGTACGTAACTGCTACAGCCTAAATGTCACTCGCGACACCAGCTATATGATCAAAGCCAAATTCGTATATGGAAACTACGATGGTCTTAAGATCAACCCAAACTTTGACCTTTACTTGGGTCCGAATATATGGACAACGGTGACTAGTAATGATACTAGAGAGGAGATCATCCATGTAACGAAATCCAATTCTTTACAGGTATGTCTTGTTAAGACTGGGATAAGTATACCTTTCATAAATGTCTTGGAGCTACGACCATTGCGGAAAACTGCGTACGTTACTGAAAGCGGCTCGTTGAAGTTCTTATTCAGGGCGTATTTTAGCAATACCGGTCTTAGTATACGGTAAGAATTGATAAAAACTTTCAACGTTACACAAAACATAATTGTTTATTTGTGTTATATATATATATATATATTATCAAAATTATTTTGTAAATTTATTTTTTCCTTTAGATTTATATGTTATACTAGTGTGTTTTCTTTCAAAAGAGAACTCCAATCTTTATTTTTTTTTAACTGAAATTCTTTGTTAGTTGTAAACGAAAAAAAAAAACAGATAAATTTTTTTTTTATTAGTAGCTAGATAAGTACCTGCATATATGCGGGTTTGTAATTTAATATTTTATAACTCGTGAAAAAACTAAAAACAACAAAAAAAAACTACAAAATTAGTTCATCCATGAAAATATATAATACATAAATTTGGAAATGAAGTTTCCGATGAAATAAATATACACCTTGAAGGAAAATCGGTTATTAAATTTTCCGAATTTTTAAGTTTTTTATTAATTGATTTAAAATTATTCCAACTTAGACTTAACACGTGTCGCGATCAGACGACTTACTAACTTTGAAACATTATGCTTTATATAATAAGATTTTCTTATTCTAAACTGAAATATGATATTTCATTTTTTCTAATTTTTGCTTTTATTCATTTTCTTTTTAGGATTGTTATCTATTGTTTAATTTCCTTATTATAATCTGAAATATGGTTTTATCTTTTTTATAAAAAAACTTTGGCTTTTATTTATAATTTTTGTTTAATTTACTTAATCTAAACATAACTACTATTTTTTATTTTTTTTAACTTTTAGGATTATGAATCGATTATAAATTTTACTTTTATTTTTAATATTATGTGTTAAAATATAATTGGAAATTTATTAAACACGTGTTAAAATATAATTGGAAATTTATCAAACATATCTCAAAATCTGATCGATTAACTTGACATGTGTCACGATCATGAAATTACTAACTTTAAAACATTCTGCTTTATATAATACGATAAGATGTGATCTCATACAAAATTGTGGCAGGTATCCAGATGATATCTATGATCGTGAATGGTATGATTTCTTCGTGGAGAAGAATTGGGCACAAGTAACGACGACTCTGAATGTAAACGTTACTAATAATTATGAATTACCACAAGGTGTAATCGCAACGGGCGTAACACCTCTAAACGATAACGAGACATTGAACATTACATGGAACGTAGAGCCTCCTACTACAAAGTTTTACTCCTACATGCACTTTGCAGAGCTTCAGACTCTAAGGGCCAACGATACAAGGGAATTCAATGTGACGCTGAATGGAAAATATTCATTTGGACCTTACCGTCCTATACCGCTAAAGACCGAAACCGTACTCGACGTAAAACCAGAGCAATGCGATGATGGGGCATGTCTTTTGCAGTTTTTGAAGACGTCGAAATCAACTCTTCCGCCTCTACTTAATGCTATAGAAGCTTTCACCGTGATTGATTTCCCGCAAATGGAGACAAATGAAGATGACGGTATGTCGATTTGACATTCTTGATCTTATCTACAAATGTTTTTTGTGTTGTGGTGTTGATTCTTGATATCATTAAGCTTTACAATGGTAGCTGCTGGTATCAAGAACGTTCAAGATACTTATGGACTGAGTAGAATCAGTTGGCAAGGAGATCCATGTCTCCCCAAACAGTTTTTGTGGGACGGTCTAAAATGCAATAACTCGGATATTTCTACTCCACCAATAATCACTTCCTTGTAAGATGAATCATTCAATAATTTATCTTTATTTGTTAAATCATGTCAATTTTGAACTAGATATCTCACAGTTTCTTTCTCCAGAGACTTATCTGCAAGTGGATTAACCGGGATCATCACGCATGCCATTCAAAATCTTACTCACTTGCAAATATTGTAAGTATATCTCCACGGCGACCAAGCCTAAAATTTGTTTAACCATTGCAAATGAATAATGTTTGATGAGTTCCCTTTGTTAATGGTAGGGACTTGTCAAATAACAATTTGACTGGAGAAGTACCTGAATTTCTAGCTGACATAAAATCACTCTTGGTCATGTAAGTTTCTCATGAGACACTACAATATTGTTTACCGAACATGTTTCTGTATGTTTTAACAATTTGTCTACTCCAACAGAGACTTAAGTGGTAATAATCTCAGTGGCTCGGTTCCTCCCTCACTGCTTCAGAAGAAAGGAATGAAACTAAAGTAAGCTATATTTTGTTTCTTTTCAACTGTTATCACGCCAATTTGATGGATTTGGTATCTTTAACAACACTCACATTCTGCAGTGTCGACAACAATCCCCATCTTCTTTGCACAACTGGTTCATGTGTGAACAAAGGAGAGGGAGGACATAAGAAAAAGAGTATTATTGTACCAGTGGTTGCATCAATTGCTTCAATAGCAGTTCTTATAGGTGCATTCGTCCTGTTCCTTGTTCTCAGAAAGAAAAAGGCATCAAAAATTGAAGGTATCATTAAATAGGCTCAAGAGTAGTATCAAAACAGACGTACACATCAAGCTTAACCAGATTTTGCCTTGTAACCTTAGGGCCACAATCTCAACCGGCAATAATGACGAAGAATAGAAGATTTACTTACTCAGAAATTATGACGATGACAAATAACTTCCAAAGAGTCCTTGGGAAAGGAGGTTTTGGAATCGTTTATCATGGTTTTGTGAACGGTACAGAACAAGTAGCTGTTAAGAAGCTCTCACATTCATCATCTCAAGGATTTAAACAATTTAAAGCTGAGGTAAATTCTAACTTTCATCACTATCTCGAATGAAAACATCAATGATTCAACTATTTTTAGAAACTTGAACTTGTGTATTCTGGCTTGGTGTTTAGGTAGAACTTCTCCTTAGAGTTCATCACAAGAATTTGGTCGGTCTTGTTGGGTATTGCGACGAAAGAGAGAACTTGGCTCTTATCTATGAATACATGGCCAATGGAGATTTGAAAGAACATATGTCAGGTAAGCAGACAAAGACGACCCGACTGTATTGTTGTAGTTTTATGGTGATTGCATAAGACTTTGACATCTATCTCTCCATTTAAAACACAGGAACACATAACCGCTTTATTTTAAATTGGGGAACTAGACTAAAAATAGCCGTCGAGTCTGCGCAAGGTTGGTTTATAGATTATTCCTATTATTTTTCTTATCTTTGTTTCTTTGCTTTTCATTTGATTGAACCTTTCGGGTTTTGTGGCATAGGACTTGAGTATTTGCATAATGGATGCAAACCACCAATGGTTCATAGAGACATCAAAACCACAAATATATTGTTGAATGAACACTTTGAGGCCAAACTTGCTGATTTTGGGCTTTCGAGGTCAACAGTTGAAGGTGAAACTCATGTGTCAACAGTTGTTGCTGGAACTCCAGGATATCTCGATCCCGAGTAAGTATAACCGCTTGAGAGATTCTCCATTTTCTTTTATGGGAAAGAAAATTGATAAAATATATCCTCTAATTCATTTTTTTTCCAGATACTACAGAACAAATTGGTTGACAGAGAAGAGTGATGTATATAGTTTCGGGATTGTATTGTTGGAGATCATCACAAACCGACCCGTGATCGACCAAAGCCGTGAAAAGCCACATATAGCAGAATGGGTGGGGTTAATGCTTACAAAAGGAGACATCATAAGCATTATGGATCCAAGTCTAAATGGAGACTACGATTCTGGTTCTGTGTGGAAAGTTGTTGAACTAGCAATGTCTTGTCTGAATCCTTCTTCAACGAGAAGACCTACCATGTCTCAAGTTGTTATTGAATTAAACGATTGCCTAGCATCTGAAAATTCAAGGGCAGGAGCGAGTAGGGACATAGACTCAAAGAGTTCCATAGAAGTGAGCTTGACATTTGGTACCGACGTGAACCCAACGGCCCGGTAGATTACATGAAGAATTATCATGCGGTACCATATTCCCAATCACTTGGAACAATGATTTTATGGATTGTAAAAGTGGAATAACAGGATCAATGTTATTTTAATTGAGATAAAAAAATATTTAAAGGACACTGATCTGTTATTTCCAAAATTATTTGAAACAATAACACAATTTTATGTATTATGAGGTAAAGAAAACCAGATCTCCAAAATGATTACAAAACCTTCAAATAATTCACAAATTATTTTGAAAGAGTTTCACAAAACTCACCCTCATAAATTTTTGAAAAAACAATTTTTCAAAACACTGTAAATGTTGAAAAATGATTTTTGGTCAACAATGATCCGTTTTTAACAATTGAAAAAATATTTTAGGAAAAACAAATTTTTCAAATCTCATAATACAGATAAAATTGTGTTATTTTTTCAAACAATTTTGGAAATTGCTCCAAGCAATTGGGAATATGATCAATATATATATACTAGGTTTTTCATCCGTGCTACGGGCGGGTCTGCATTAATAATTTGGTTTAATCTTTTTCTTTCTTCTGGCTAGTATTTTTTAAATTATAAAAATTATAATAGGTTTACATAAATTTTCTTTTTATAAAAATATATTTAAAATATGATGTGTCATTTTCTCTTACTTGTGTTTGTTTATAAGATTATAGATTTTGATAATCAAAATAATAATAAAGCAAAATTTTTAATCTAATAAGAAAACTAATTTATTTAAAATACTAACATGGTTTCTCAACATGTTTGGACTATATGCCATATGTATAGATATAAAAATAGAAGAATTGTTTGATATTTTAAAAAACTAAAAAACATTATTTTAATATATGCTTATATCGTATATTTCAACATTTCATTTCCCATTTTTCGTTAATTTGTTTGCATAGTGTTTAATTTTGCTTTGTATTAAAGAAAGACTCACGATGAGTGTATGGTTTTTGTATATTTATTTTGTATATTTTTGTGTCTGAAGTACTATTTTTATCTTTTTAAATAATTCGATATTTCACAGTAACCATTTTATGAATTTTAACTACAATATTAAGTAATTTTTTGTAGATAACAGAAAGAAAAAGAGTAGTAAGCATTTGATGAATTTTAATTAACGTTAAATAATTTTTTTTTATTTAGATAAGAGCAGACTCCGCTCCGCATCGCGGAGTGTAAAACAATTAATCATCTTCTTTTCGAATGCCCGCCAGCAGTTCAGACCTGAGCAATTTCAGGGATTCCGTCTAGTCCATGCTCTTTCCCGAGTGAGTCTCTATATAGAAAGTTTGATTATTCCCTTTGGCGTGCAATGGAAGAAGGGGCAATGGAGAATTTCTTAGAGGCTTTTTCGTGGATAATCTGATATATTTGGAAGGCCATGAATGATAAAGCGTTTAATGGTAAGGAGACCTCTCCCATTGACACCATGCAACTCGCTACCCATGAGACAAAAAACTGGAAACTAGCACAAATGGTCTCGCAAATAGGTGAAGAAAACGATCATCAATCGGGTTCCCCCCAAGGTGAAGAAAGTAGCGGATCAAGACCTCGTTGCCAAATAGACGCCTCTTGGGTAGGCGATGATGCTAATTTTGGCGGTGGTTGTGTTAACGGACGACGAAGTTTTGGCTCATTTGCGAAGGAAATAACTTTATCTCCCCTTCATGCAGAATTTAATACTCTTTTATGGGCTATGAAAACCGTCCTAATGCTGAGAGAATCGTCAATGTCGTTCGAATTTGACTGTCTCCAGATGGTTAAGCTAATTGAAGAAGAGGAAGAATGGTCAGATTTGGATTCATGATGAGTTTCATCATCTTCGTTCCATGTTTATTCTTTTTAATATCTCTTATATTCCTTGTGTCCTAAATGTCCGTGCTGATTCCCTTGCAAAAAGGGTCCGAGTACGCGGTTTTGCTTTTTCCCATGTAGACTCTTTGATTCCGAACTGGATGGCCTTCGAGGCCAACCTATTTGAATCATCGTAATAAAATATGGAGCTTTTGACGTCAAAAAAGAAGAAGATAAGAGCAGAAAAACTATAGTGTATTAGATGTTGTCTTCTTCTTGATATGATTCACTCATGTGTGTATTAGCCAAGCTTGTATGACTTTATAATGAATTGGAATAGATAAGACTTTTTATTTTCTGTAAAAAAATGTAATCAATATTAATTTGCGGTAAGGTAAAAATGTTTGTTTTTTTTTTTGTCGTATTACATGGAGATTTGTAGGAACTTACAAAACCTGCTACAACATTAGATAGTTGCTCTCGTAGTTGCCAAATGCCTGCAAAGATTTAGTATACCTCTAGCATAACATGCTGATTTGAAATCTAGAATTTCATCAAAACTTTGTGGTCTTTTAAGTTTGTTGATTAGCATCCTTAGATAGTATATTCTCCTGCTGATAAATGGATGTTGATTATTCTTCCTATAATTCCTCCCCGTTGTCGTCCAGACCAGACTTTATTGGCGATGTTCCATGTAAATTTTGTTGGAAATTCCAAATAACTTAGTTGCCAAGCCTCTTCAGATCTCTATTTTGTTCCATCCATAATGTTAACATTGTTCTCTCAATATCTTCTTTTGATAGAGCTCGTATGAGATCATCTTTAGCTTTAAATGTTATGTCGATTGCTACGTATCCTAAACTTTTGTCTTTCAATAGTATGGCCAAGATGACCGGCCTGACCAATGTTGTTTTTTAGTGAATTGAATTAGAAACTTGTGAGAAGTCACCTTGTACTTTGCCTTCGTGTTAATGACCATTGATAGTGAGTTTTTTAGGCTCGCACAATTACCCAATGTGCACAATTCCACAATCTAATGACATGTCATTTTAGCACTTATAGATCAAATCCACAGGGAAATAAGAACAACACACTAAGAATACAAAACGCTATCTAATCGAAGCGATAATTGGGTTTTGGTTTTTATCGAACAAATTGAAACATAGACAAATAGAAAAATAAACAAGTAATGAAAGCTTAACGTTATAATTCGAAACTAGAAACTAATTCATTCAAATAAAAAGAACACAATTCGAATTCCAATAAACAAGAAGTTAAGCAAACCAAAACGATCAACCAAAAAACCTTAAACGTTATTTATCAAATTTAGACAAACGAATTCTCGGTTAAAGTTATCGACTCGGGTGATTCTTAATCTATTCTAGACACTCAAACATTCAATCAATTGCCTCCTTAGGCCTTAGATCACTACTAAAGATTAATCCATGTCCATTGTATTAACCCCTTTGTTAGTCATCAACCGTCATAAACTTCCGTTCGCGATTCTATGACTAACAAGCATTGGACACAAGTCTAATTAACCACAAATCATCTTAGACAGCAACGCCCATTGGCTAAGATATGAAAAGCATTCATTAAATTCGTTCAAGAATTTTATCGAACACCTTTCGGGTGATGAAATTCCCTAGGTTCTAGATCAACTTGATCAAGGCTAATCTAACATTAAGAATACTTAATGAGAAAGGATTTCAAGTAATCTAGTTCTTAATCATCAAGAACAAACCTAGAATCACCCTAATCTAACTTACCCAAGAACTGTAATAGAACTACTCACACATAACTAAATAGCACAAATCAACCGTAGAAATGAAAGCCAAAAGTGAGATAAGAAGAAAAGTAGAAGAAAATTCAATAAAACTTCACTAGATCATCCAAGGATTGCAAAACTTCAAGAGAAAATGAAGAACAAGGTTTTCTTTTACAAAAGTCTTCTCCAATCATAAAAAGCATACATACATCTGGCTCAAAACCAGTTATTATAGAGTTTTGGTCGTCCAAAGAAAGCAAAAGTTTGGTGAAATAGTGAGAAACACGTTTTTTTAACGGTTTTCAGAGGCTGGATTGATCGATCCGGAAACTTGATATTTGCATATTTTAACTCTTTTTAACGTACATTTCATTAGGCTTTTGTGTCTTTTGCATGCATTTTTATAGCTTTTCCTTAGCATTCAACTTAGAGACATTAGTTAGTTTAGAATAGGTCCTAGTGAGTCTTGCATTGTTTGGAGTGTTTCTAGGTGCTTATGGAAGCATTGAGGAGTTTGTAGATTATGGCATTTGGACCAAGAGCAAAGGAAATCGCCAAAGGAAGAGAAGTACAAGGAGAAGAGAAAAACAGAAGCCACATCGGTATCCTGCATCGGCATGATGCATATCGATGCAACTTCTGTTTAAGAACATAAGTCATTTCCGGATCCTGCATCGGTATGATGCAAACCGACGCCAGCAGAGAAGAAGAGACAGGAGAATCCCCGGGATGCCACATCGGTATGGTGCATACCGATGCGAACTTGCCGGACCATTCGGCTAACTCACATCAGGGTGCGGCATCGGGCAACAACACACCGATGCAGCTTCCCTCAAATGTTGACAGGAGAATCCTCGGTGTCATGCATCAGCGAGAAGCATACCGACGCGACTCTTCCGGACAATTCGGCTAACTCACATTGGGGTGCTGCGTCGGTATACTGCACCCCGATGTGACTCATGCGACCCACCTTTGTATAAATTATTAGAGATCTAATTAAGATCTTATCTTGTTTTTAACTTTGTAAAACTCGATTTTAGAGAGAGAAAGGGAGATTGTAAGAGATTCTTAAGTGATTTATGCAAGTTCTTGTTTAATTTTATCATATATCTATTTTCTTATCATCTTCCATGAATCTAAACACTTCCTCTATGGGATTTGTGGAGATAAACATGGGTTGTGAGTAGTTTTCTAGAATTCTAGGGTGAAGTAGATTTAAGTACTTTTAGTGTGAATCAATGATGTTAGGGTCTAGATTATTAATGATCCTTCCTTGTTTAGTGTTCTTAATGCTAAATTGACATTAATCAAGTTGATTTAGATCATAGAGAATTTCTCACCCGGAAGGTGTTCGATGAAATTCCCCAATGAAATAATCAAGGGATATTGCATTCTTACCATATCGAAATAGTTGTCTAAGATGTTTATTGATTAAATGATCTTGTTTCTAATGCTTGAAAATTATTAAATCACAAATGGGAATTTGTTCTTGATTTAGTAATTTGCAAAGTGACTAATTCCAAGGAATTAGATTAGTCTTGTTTAATGATCATAGTCTAAGGATTAGCATTGCTTGAGTATATTGGCATCATTGTGAACCTCTAAAGTTACCGACAATCGTATACTTCACCCTTGGATTCATTTTTAGTATTGTCTTAAACCGTAATTTGCGTTCTAGTTTGAGTTTCTATCTTTTGCTTTAGTTAAATATAGTTTGTTTTCAATATCACTTAGGTTGTTAGAAAACCTCTACTTGAGTTACTTAGATTAAGAAGTTTTATGTATTCTTAGTGTTTGATCTTAACCCATTATGGATTGACATCTCAAGTGCTACAATGACATAAGTACACTTGGATAATTGAACACGAAAATATCCGTTATCAAAACTTCGGTTTGATTGATCCGTTAGGTGGATCGATCGATGGTCGGTCCATAATGTGTGCGTGGTGCGGGATCGATCGATCCAGGAGGTGGATCGATCGATCCGATCTTTTTGCTTGGACCGCTCGATCTGGACCTTTTCTGCTCGGTCCGAGAATTGCACGTTGTGGGGGATCGATCGATCCTATCTTCTTTTTGCTCGGTTTTGTCGTTTTTCACTGTTTCTTTCCCCATTGGCCTTCCGTGATGGCTATCCACACTCCTCTAACTCCAGAAGTACATGAAAATAACTCAAAATGGTATGTACATGCAAATATACACCCTAAGACTCTAAAACACACTCCTAAAGCTAAATGAGACGCTTATGCATAAATATGTTACAAAGTATGCATGAATGAGGATAAAACACACCTAAATAATGGGGTTAAAACATGTAAAACTGACATATATCAACTCCCCCGGACTTGTCCTTTGCTTGCCCTCAAGCAAACGAAGAAAAATAAACCGATAGAGAGGTTTGAAAGCGGGGACTCATATTCAAAAGAAAACACGCGATGGCCTTGAACTCAATGTCCTTAGGTAAAAGTATTATAATGCACAAATCGCTCCTACTCTAGCGAACTTCTCCATACTCATCGCTACTCGAATCTTGTACTCTAGAATCAAGCATCTTCTCACAATCATGCATACCAACTCTTTAACATTCAATTAGCTCGTTTCAAGTGCGGTCTCACAATGGGAATCAGAATCACAATCAATCGGCTTGGTGGAAAAAGGGTTAAACGAACAAAAGGGTGGTTATAAATGTGTTTGTGGTTTCTCTCGAGAATAAATGCAAGTCATTACACAAAAGCAATAGAGATTGGGAACAATTGATGCATACGAGTTTCTCTTCCATTTCTCTACCCTTTCATTGCTTAATCATCCAAATTTTTGTTGACTTGACCTTTTCTTTTTCTAGGTACACCCCAAATCACATGCTCTAAGAAGCCAAATTGAATCATATTTTGCTTTGCTCGCTCTTTTTCTTCTTCCTTTTTTTTTTTTTTTTTTTTT
>PKMM01025922.1:0-51632 GCA_002933915.1 Eutrema heterophyllum | reverse complement strand
TTTTTTTTTCCATAATTTTAATTTATTACTAACATTTATAATATTTTGTAGGAAACTCGACAAGTCAAGGGTCGATTCGCTGGGTTAGGCGGACTTCTGACCCAGGAATCTTCTTCTTCGATTCCTTGGTATCCTTCGGAGTATCGGGAAGAAATCGCGAGGCTCAGCCAAATGGTTAAAGACCGTAACGACGAGGTCGCATAGTTAAAGACTGCACAAACTACGACCCATACACAGCTCGCCGAGTTGCAGAAGATCATTCAAGGCGCCTTCCCCGATATCTTTCGGGAAAACAACCCCGGCAACCCCGACGATCCCGATGAGTCTCCGACCGTTTAAATTAAATGTTTCATGTTGTTTTTTGATCAATTTTAATTATGTTTTATGAATACTTTTTTAATGTTAAATGAATTTTAATTATTAATTACTTTTTCTAATATTTTTTTAATAAAAAATTTAATAAATTAATTATTTAAATAAAATTAAATAAATTAATTAATTAAATTTTAAAAAAAATTATTCATTATCCGTCGGAATTCCGTCGGAAAAGGTCCGTCGGAAATCCGTCGGAAACAGTCCGTCGGAAAGGCGTCGGAAACAATCCGTGGGAAATCCGTCGGAACGTTCCCACGGATTTCCGACGGATTATCGACTTATTTTTCCGACAAAGATCTGTCGGAATATCCGTCGGAATAAATGTCTGTCGGAATCCCGTCGGAACTTTTCCGATCAAATATCCGTCGGACAATATTTCGACGGCGTACATCCGTCGGAGAAACTACAGTCGGTAATCCGTCGGAAATTTCCTATGGATTTCCGACGGATTTTGTTTTCCGACGAACTGGAACCGACGGATTTTATCCGTCGGATATCCGTCAGAAATGGCCTTTTCCGACGGATTTCCGATGGAAACTGCCGTGGGAAAACGCCTGTTTTCTTGTAGTGTCGTAAACTCTTCCTAAATTGTAAATGGACTTAGAATGGGATATTAAGCCCGATAAACATAAATGAGTTTTTCCCAATCTTAAGCCCAACCTTCATGATGAGAACGAAGAAGCATCTTCATAGTCATAATTATAATTAGTCCATGTGCGTTTCAGCATCTGAAAATTGACTTACAGAATAGTCGTGTCTCTTAATAACATGAAGAAAGTTGGATTTATTTATATCAACTGTCATTTTGAAACGGATTGTTTTGATTTGATCTTGAAAGTTGCATTTATTGATATGTAATTTGATTTGATCCCATTCTATTACTTACGTGTCTGTTGTTACGTGAAGGCTCAAGTGGAGCCGAGGTGGTTCGAGAGCCATTCGACGAACGAGCAGTGCAACGAGATCTGCCACGTTTGTTTTCTTCCCACCACGGAGGAAATCCAATCTTCCTAAAACAATTTTCTGCCACATGCCATTGTCGTCCACAAATAGAACAAACCACACGTCCACCTCTTTGATCAAAATTGAACCGAGTGTGATCTAGCTCGCACTGCCAAACTCACTCCATCGGTTCATTCACCATGCAACCGACTTGCAAGCTTTGATTCCTCGCCCTGAGCCAGCGTTTGATACGCTTCGTCAATCGTCGGCAGAGGTACTCGTGACAACAAATTTGATTTCGCAGTACCGTAGACCGATTCATCCAACCCCATAAGGAATTGGTGAAGCTTATCTTCTTCTCGTTCCTTCCTGACTTCCTCCATAATTTTAGCCTTTTGGTAATCGGCTAGACTTCTCCACAACTGCGATAGCTTTCCATAATATGCTTCAAGAACAAGATCCTTTTGCCTACATGTCGCAAGCTCAGTTTTGAGTCGTTAGATACTTTGACCATTCTTCACACCAAACCGACTGTATGTGTGGTTCCAAAACTTGCACGCGTCATCGATGTGACAAAGAGCTGACGCCAAATTCTCGTCAACAGTCAACTTCATCCATGATACAACAAGTGCATTATTCGCAATCCAATCCTCGTAGTCTTCCGAATCTTCAGTCGGTTGAGGAATGGATCCATCCACAAACCCACACTTATTCCTAGATTTGAGAGCACCACGTAAGTTAGTGGCCCAAGCGTCGTAGTTATGACCATTAAGAAGTGGTTTCGAGATTAGGGTTCCATGATTATCTCCAGACGAAAGATCATAAGGAGATATAGTCCTCCGAGTGGTTTCAATCCGAGAACCAATGTTACTGGATCATAGTGAAGCTGTCGTAGAGGAGTTGACAACAGATCCAGTGCCCGCACGTGATAGTGAGGTATCGCCCATCGTAAGAAAGTGATTGATCGAGAGAAGAAACTCGACAAATCTATGTCAAAAATCGAAATGAAAGAACATATTTGATCACGCTATGAAGTGTGCTAGATCTCAAGAACGAACTAAAATCCTTTTGTAGTTGGATTAGAGCTCTGATACCATGATAGAAAGTTAGAAACACGTTGAAGTCTGAATCGTTTCACGTTTATTAACATTGAAGACTTGCGTCTTATATACAACAAGACCATATGCAACTCTGATTACATTTGGGCGGTGAATCATAAACCGAGGCCCAGCACGGCCCAATAGCTTCTAAATTACGAATAAAATATTTTCAAGTATAAGCCACCTGAAAATATTTTTAAGCACAATGTCCTCAGACAACGATTCTCCAACAACATGCCTGGTTCGTTCAAGGTTTATGGACACCAAAATTCTTGACGGCCCCGTAAAAGCTTCCAGGGATTATGCCCTGGCTCTGTTCAGCAAGGATCCCATACACAAACGTGATTTGGGGGGGTCTAATTGCAGGGAGGATGCAGTGATTCTTCCTTCTTGAGAGGATGATAGGTGAAGGGATTGATTGTCCTATATAAGCATTGCTGCATGGAATGTAGTATCCTTGATGACCTCTTGAGCCAATGATAAGTCTAATCTGCTTACTGATTCACAACTGAGAAATGTACAAAAGTTTTTGCCGGTTTAGTTTCTAAGGTCTCCAAGAGTGATGAAGTTTGATTGTGTGAAGCTATTCTGCGTTACCAAATCTTGTAATTTACATAGAAGCTTGTCTAGCTTGTCTTGTTGGTGTTTTTGATGGACACCTTCAAAGAAAGCCAGAGATTTCTTGGCAAAGATTATACACCGATGCTTTATTTTATTTTATTTGGGGTCATGCTTAAGGTTGTAATCCTCATTGTTTCTACCTTTTCTAGTTAGCTACCAAATTTAACATAGATAAGATAAGCCATAAGTTGATTAATCAGATTTCTTAAAAGACATGATTTTGGATTTGAAAAAACAAATGCAAAACATAAATTTTCCCATTAATCCAAACTGAAGCTGAACCGGTTTGAGTTCGATCAATTTCCCTGATATGGCAAATTGAACGAGGTCAAACCAGACCCTTCATTACATCATCAATAAGACACATCTCTAACAAAATATTTAACCGAACCAATCGCTACACATAAACGTGCGTTACACATAAAGAAGTAATTAGAAAATAACTAAGAAACCTTGTTATCTTATTCAAACTGCAGCAATGGTATTGGAAAAAAATCAGAGAATCTTAGATTATCTTGAACCAAATCTTCGACTTCAAAATCAGTGATCGGATTTGGATTCGTTCCCGTAATCTCCTGATGAGTAGTCTCCAAAACCCAATCATCGAAACATGAAGTATCAAAAGGCACCTCGAAATCTATGAATTGATCAATATCAATCTCTTGATCGTACCCATCGAAGCTTCCAGTTAAAAAAGTGTTGTTGTTCTCCGTAACACAAAAACTCTCACAAATCACCATGATTTGATCCTGCTCTTCAGTGATCTTGTCAAAATTTCCAGGTAAATAGGTTGGAGAGTTAGATTGGAGATTTAGGGTTTGAGAAACGACCTCGCTCTTCTTCTTCTTCTTCTTCTCGTTCTTCTCCAGGCACTCATCATCATTAACGAAACTTTTATTATTATTATTATCGACGGAATTGCGCAACTCCTTGAAGTTTTTTCAACATCCTCGGAAAAAATTCTATCCAATTCCACTCAATTCCACCGAAAAAAACTGTTTTTGTTCACAAAATTTTAAAAAGATTGTTCCTCTACTATTTTCAAAAGAAATGAGTGGAACAAAATTATTCTTCTATAATCTCAATTCTACTAATATTTATTCCACTCTTTTTTATTTTTCTTATTCCTCTTATTCCTCTAATGCTCACCATTTGGACCCTAATTTGTTTTGCGTGTGGAGAAAGGCAAGTGATGGCCTCTATATATAGGCTATGATTTACAAATAAGGAAACCTAACGTCGACGATCAGACCGATTTCGGTTTAATTAAACCAATTATAGATCGTAACTGATCCAATCCGAATCAAAAAAGGCAAAAAATTCTTAACCGGTTTGTAAGCTCTTAAACCGAAGTCAAAATCAATTGAGAATCTGTTCACTCGTTAAAGGTCGGAGCGAGCTTTCTCAGTGAAGAAGAAGAAACAGTCATGGAGAATCTCACGGCGCAATTACAGAAGCTACCTCCTCCGCTGTGGAATTCGAACACAAGGTTTCTCACTTCCTTAAACTCGAGACCTAAACTCATTACCGTCTTATCCTCTTCTCTCCGCCGCTCTTCGCCGTTGTCTCTCGACGCAACGCAGCCCACCTCTCTTCTCTCCGATAGCTACCACCACCAGCACCATGACCGGTTTCTCAATTCATTACTGCGGCGGCTCGGCAGTCCTGGTTCGTGTCCTATACGGCTGCTTCGAGAGGATGGAGATTGGAGCAAAGACCTATTCTGGGCCGTCATTCGATTTCTCCGTCACTCCTCAAGACTCCACGAGATTCTTCCTGTAATTTGAAATTCCCTCTGCTGTATCTGTCTATATATTCACGAAACGGGAGAATCACATGAAGAGGACTTTTTTTTGTTTTTTCTGTTCTTTTCTTTCAATTTCAGGTTTTTGATGCGTGGAAGAATCAAGAGCG
Organism: Eutrema heterophyllum; assembly: GCA_002933915.1. NCBI lineage: Eukaryota > Viridiplantae > Streptophyta > Magnoliopsida > Brassicales > Brassicaceae > Eutrema > Eutrema heterophyllum. Next base: position 46,680 of record PKMM01025922.1, on the reverse strand, counting down.
TTCGCGAATAAACGAGGCCAATTATGAGAAGATTATAAGGTTTTTATGCGAGGAAAGATCGATGAATGAAGCCATTCGAGCTTTCCAGTGTATGATTGATGACAATGAGCTAAGCCCTTCTTTGGAAATCTACAATTCAATCATTCATGGTTATGCTGGTGATGGAAAGTTTGAAGAAGCTATGTTCTACTTGAATCAGATGAAAGAGAATGATCTGTTACCGGAAACCGAGACATACGATGGCTTGATTGAAGCATACGGTAAATGGAAAATGTATGATGAGATTGTTTTGTGCATCAAGAGAATGGAATCTGATGGTTGTGTGCGTGACCATGTTACTTATAATCTGCTCATACGCGAGTTTGCACGAGGAGGGTTACTTAAGAGAATGGAGCAAATGTATCAGAGCTTGATGTCGAGGAAGATGACTCTGGAGCCTTGTACATTGGTGTCAATGCTTAGAGCTTATGCCGAGTTTGGGGTATTGGAAAAGATGGAGGATACATATAACAAGATTATAAGGTTTGGGATTTCTCTTGATGAGAATTTAGTTAGGAAATTAGCTAATGTCTACATCGAAAACCTCATGTTCTCGAGACTCGATGATTTGGGTCGTGGCATTCGTAGGACCGATCTGGCTTGGTGTCTCAGGCTTCTGTGCCATGCCTGTCTTGTGAGTCGTAAAGGTTTGGATTATCTTGTTAAAGAGATGGAAGAAGCTAGAGTTCCTTGGAATGCAACTTTTGCTAATATAGTCCTTTTAGCTTACTCAAAGATGGGGGACTTCAAGAGCATTGAACCGCTGCTCTCCGAGCTACGGACAAAGCACGTGAAGCTCGATCTTGTAACTGTAGGAATTGTCTATGATTTGAGCGAAGCTGGGTTCGATGGTACTGGAGTTTTTATGACTTGGAAAAAGATTGGGTTTCTTGATAAGCCTGTGGAAACAAAAACTGACCCTTTGGTTCATGCTGCTTTTGGCAAAGGGCAGTTTCTTAGGAGCTGTGAAGAAGTGAAGAACCAGTCTCTTGGTACGAGAGACGAAGAATCTAAGTCATGGACTTACCAGTATCTAATGGAACTTGTGGTTAAGAATCACAAAACTGAACCTTAGTATGTAAATTTCAACCTAAAGAAACACTAGACTGTATGTAGAGACTAACAGCAGTAACCACCGCCACTTCATCTTCTTCACGATTTCTCTCTGTTTGCGTTTGTCTTGTTTATCTTTCTTGTTTAGATCTTACACGATGTTGTATTAGTAACACCATTCCCTCTTGTTGATAATAGCTTAGAGAATTGTTCCATTTCGTCAAGCACATGTTTCCTCTTCTGGGTGTATGTTTCGCTTCCACTTGTGTGTCCAAACGAATTAGATACCATCAAATAAACAAGATAGTTGCAGACTTCACCAAGATCATGGATCGAGGAAATGGTCTGTTGCACTTGTTCTTCAACGATCTCATCTCGAGTTCCATTTCTCTGCATTTGTTGCCTGCTTGCCTGCAGGATCAATGAGATTGTGTATGAAATCGATTTGTGTATGCAAACCTATCTTAATTATTAGCATTGAGTAACCTTATCTGCGTTACTGACCTGGAATACACGATTCAGCTTGGCAGCTTGCTCGGAGCTCAAAAGCTGAGCCTGCATAAGTTCTCGAAACAAAATTACAATCTCGCTGCTGATATTCGTGCCAGTCAGATTTTGAATCATGCTAGAGATGCAAGACTCATCAAAAACAGTTCTCAGCCACACTGGCTTGTTTCTGAGTCTTAGCATGGCAACGGTTACATAGACCGCTGGCTTGTGGTGGTTCATAAAGGTATTTGATGCTGAACAAGGCATGGCCAAGGACACTGACATTTCTTCTGCAATAAACCTGTACCATGAGCTGGTCTTAAGCATTTCCGTTCTTCCTTCCATGTCTTCCAATCTTAATATCATGGATAGACAAAGCGCAGAGTTTGTCGCTACTCTTACGTCATCATAGAATACAAGACCACCTAATACAGCCTTCATTGATTTCAGGTAACTCGATGAACACCGTAGTTGCTCCTTTTTAGTGTCAACCTGTTCTGATAGTCCAGTGAACAACTCCAAAAGACAATAGGAGGCGATGAGCTTGATCTGCGGAGTTCCAAAATGCATCAACCTGCACAAATTATGGCAATAGATGCAGACTACAGGTAGTGTTTCCAGATTGCCCGATGGCCCAAAGAAAGTTTGCCAATCCACTGCTCCAGCTAGAACAATCTGCAGGCTACAAGGCCAAAAGGGAGTCAGAGCGGTTATAAGTAGGATTTAACAGTGTGAACAAATTTCAGAAGCTACCTTCTTAATGAGAAAAAGTAAAGAGGTAACGTGAATGCTAGAGCCTCCCCAATGTCGGTTTCATCCTGATACTGAGTCAATGCTGGACCCTTTGAGCAAGCTACATCAATCACAGTGTTGAGTGCTGATACCAAGTACGAATTTAACACAATACTTCTAGAAGCTTCCACAAGTGCTCCAGCTGATGAATGGTACAGAACCAAGCAAAGAATGCCAATCACCATCATACCGTCATGGTTCTGTGTTATGGCAGATCGCAAGCTCAAATAGTTTAACAACTACAAAACAAAGAGGATTCAGTGAGCTCTTATATTAAAATGACAATGTTGGGGGAGAATAGGTCTAGACGGCCACACCTTTATAAATACAGCATCCCAGGAATCATCATTTTTAAACACTCCAGGTTGCACAGAAGCTAAAATGTTGAATATTAGCAGAAGTAGTGTTGTGAAAGATGTTCCGAGGGATGAGTTAGTAAAACCACAAACGAGTCTATGAATTGCATTGCCAATGCCATGCATGGATAACTGGTTGGAGGCTGTAGGGGATATAGAAACGACCGTGGTCATCAGAGTTAGAATTGAGATAACATCATTCTCTTTCTCTTCCTTCTCTACGAGCTGTGTCAACAAGCTAACCAAAAGAGGTGCGGCATAGTTGTCTCCTTCTGATATCAACTTTGCGAACCAATATGTGAGTGATCTCTGTCTGCCATCTCCATATACATTGTGCACTTCATTCCCAATTAAGTTGTTCCGAGAAATGTTTTGGATCTGGTAAGTTAAACTTTTGCTTATATTTTCTTGTTGAAAGAGCCACTTCAGAGATTCTAGATGAATATCACTGGAACCCAAGTCCCACTCATATTCATTTAGTAGATGGAAGACTATCCTCTCCGCTTCTAGACTGTAGGATATCTGGTATCTCTTGTTTTGAAGACTCCTGCAAAGACAATATAGATTCACTAGATGCAGCATAGCTGGAGAATCAGAGATCACACGTATTAAACTTGTCTTGTTTACAAGAATGTATTGCTCCAAAGAAGCTAAAACCAGCTTATCATCTGCAAGCCTGCAAAAGATGCAAAACAATAAGGAAGAGAAATAAATTGCAGCTCCTTAATGCGTCCATCAAAAACATCATTAAAACTCAGAAGCCTAAGTTACCTGTCATTGTGTATCCAACTGGTATGGAAAATCAGCAGAGCTGCCAACTGGCAAGAAGCCAATTCTTGATTATTGGAACTATCTTGCCCGAGCAAAAACAGCAAATCTTGTGGATCAGAAGGAAGACAGGGAAGAGCATCTCTGATATGTGACCCCGTTTTCTGTTTGTGAAGAACATCAACAAGGGAACTGAACATCAAATATACCCTCTGTTTCATCTTAGCCGTAGAAAAGTTTCCTAGGCATCCAAATGAAAAGCTGAACCAATCTGCTGAAACAAGTATCTCCGCAAAATCCACGACTTGGATATCTGAATTCTGAAGTAGAATAGAGTGAAAAGTTTCCATTATGCCAAGAGTTGCTTCCTCATTGATTTCGTTGACATTAGCGAGGAACCACGCCAATAGATGTGATACGCACAAGTCTATAACATAGTGCCTTAACTCAATGCAACAGGTCTTGTTTGTGGATGTTGGTGCAGAACAATATGCATATACTTCATTGAGTAAGTAGACTGCATGCGAGATCTGGGATGAATCTTTCTCAGGGAGACAAAGACAGGCCAAAATGGCATGTCTGAGGGATTCTTGCACTGATGTTAACACATCTGGAGTCTCAGCAAAAGATGGAGTTTTCATTAGTGAAACAAAGACTGAACAGATAATCGCGAATGCATCCGGAAATAATCCCATCTCCTGAGAATAATATCTTTCAAGCATCTTTTTCAGAACCAGAGCAATTTCATGAACTTGAGAACTTGAAGCAATCCCAGGAAAATCAGAAATACAGCTCGAAATAAGCTTCAGTGTCTGGACTTGAAAAGGATGGCAAGGAACTCCACCTACATAGTGAAGCACTTGGATGACTGAAGGAAACCCAATAACAAGTCTCTTCCGAAAGGAATGTTCGGCTAAGAAGAATAGATCAAGAACTCTGAGGCATGAGTTGATGACCTGATCTTTACATTCTGGTCATGAAAAGGAGTACGTCAGTCAGATACATAAATACAAATATATATCAATGCTCGTGCAGATGTGAGCATCCAGAGGACAAAACAGTAAGCGAGAGAAATATAGGAGTCAAGCAGATATAATTGCCGACGTGTATAAAGACTAATTGAACAAGCTGTTATATTGTGTAGGAAACAATGAATTATGCATTTGACATCAGAATGTGTAGGAAATCACTTCATTTCTTAGCTTCTTAACCTTCCACTAGTATCTAGAAAAGTTTATAATCCTTCCAGTATAATGGATTTGAGCTTTTATCTTGATGCATTGGACTTCAATCAAGCTCCGCAGCTCTGGTCACGCGCTTCACAAATATGACAACTTGATTGAAGTCCAATGCATCAATATAAAAGTTCTTATCACAAATATAATTCACTTGTTCAAGGAGACTGTCATTACCTGATAACCGCAGTATCTCAAATATATAATCAGCAACATTTTCTTCTACCAGAACTTGAATCGGTTTGCTTGAAATACTCTCTTGGGACACGTAATGGAAGATAAGATCAAGGGTTCTTATTAGCACCTCGCTGTCAGTGGAAAGCAATGGACCTTTGATGGCCTCAGCAAATAAGACATTTAAACAAGGCCTGGCAACTACAGTCTCAGCAGTCTGCATAGGGTCATCATCCACTTCATCCAAGCTCATGCTGCTGAAAGGACTTGTATGTGAATTTGCTAAAAGACATTGCTGGGCCAAGATGGTCAAAAGGGCTACAAAGTTCAAAATCTATGTTAGCTGAAACATATGAAAACGTATGGTAGCCTCAGACTGAGAACGTTCTACTGTATGAAAGGCATTAAACATTTTCACATGGTGTTCCAGGAAGAAGAATTAGAGCAATCGGAGATGATTATTATAAGTCATCCACCTCTACGAATTAGACATGGAAATATGTCTACCGCGCATAACAATGAAACAGATAAGTGAAAGCTCATACGAACCTACACAATTCAAGCGAACGTCATCTCTCTGTGTCTTTGCAAGAGCTTCCAAGGATAGGCATAAGAGCTTAGGACACAATGAAGAAAGAACTTCAATTCCACCAACATTTTGTTCTGTGAATTGTAGAGCAGAAAATTTGTACAGAACGAAAAGGATTTCACCGCGGATCTCCTCACTAGTATGAGAGAAAAGATAACAAACAGTAATAAATCACTACCGACCCATACAAGATAGAAAGAACAAGGGTCTCCATGTGAGTCATACACGTTACCTCGGTAATTGAAGACCTTCAACGAGTTGGCAAACAAGAGATTCTTTATCTTTGATGTGAGAGTTGATGTTTATATTCTCACAGTTCATCAGAACGCCAAAGCAATGGAGCTGCGAACACAGACATTGAGAGATTTCAGGGAAGTATTAGCAGGAAAATTCAGTGACTGCAACAACCTTCTTCATGCTCAAAGAAATCGCAATTGTAGATCTAAATCTAATTAGATGGATTGATAATATCTGTGATACTTCTTCCATGAAATCTAAACGATAGAAGTGAAATAAAGCCCTAGAAAGGCAACAATACCATATGAAGCTGTCTTCGGCTCCAACCCAACGCACCAGAAGAGAGCTGAGCGGAGATTCTCTCCACAAAATCCTCGCCGATGGAAGATCCCACAGCGGAACAGAGAAGAGAGATGGTGTCCATGATCTGAATAGCGATGGGAGCATCATCAAAGGAAGAGAGCGCGTGGACGAGAGGCGATACGAGAAAGTGAACATGTGAGGAGAGTAAGGTTCGGAGGAAGACAGGTTCGGAGAGAGCGATTGAGAGCTGGTGAAGCGCGTAGGAAACGTGGACATTGGGGACGCTTGGGTCGGAGACGAGATTGGAGAAGCAGAGGAAGCAGAATGTTCCTCCTTGGTCGGTGCGCAGAGAGATTGTAGATCGGTGGCCGTTCGCGCATGGCGGCGACGAAGATTGATGGTTAAGATCCGCCACAGTTTCATGGAGAAGATGATCGGAGTCTTGTTCCTGCGAATCTAGAAAGAACATTTTGAGAGAGAGAGAGACTGAGAAATTCGAATTTTTACCGGGAGAGAAGATCTATCCTCTAAAATCTAATTTTATCTCACAAAAATTTTCAAATATATATTTTATTATTTTTGGTCAAAAAATAATAAAATAAAAGCACTTCGTCTCTAACCTTGAGATTGTTTCTTCTTCCATTATTCTTTGGATTTTGTGATGCGATGCACTTAGCGTTTGCCTCTTACTGCTGCATTTCTCGTCCGGCGAAGAATCTCATAGCTCGAGCTTTTTCAGGAATCACTCAGAATCGTGATCACTTCTATCTTCTACATCAATCTCCAAACGTTAAGCATTTACGCCATCTCCACGCTCATCTTCTTCGTACCTCTATCTACTCAAACGTTGTGCTCAGCACCAAACTCGTTCTCGCTTACTCGAAGCTTGATCATCTCTTTCCTACCTCGCTTGCTGTTTTCTGGCACATGCCTTATCGCAACATCTTCTCATGGAACATAATCATCGGCGAGTTCTCTAGATCGGGTTTTGCGTCGGAGTCAATCGGATTGTTTCTTCGTATGTGGCGTGAGTCTAGCGTTAGGCCAGATGATTTCACGCTTCCTCTTGTTCTACGAGCTTGCTCTGCGTCCGGGGAGGCGAAACTTGGGGATTTGATTCATTCGTTGAGCTTGAAACTTGGATTTGGCGCAAGTTTGTTTGTAAGTTCGGCTTTAGTGATAATGTATGTTGATATGGGGAAAATCTCAGATGCACGAAAGTTGTTCGATGATATGCCTGTGAGAGACTCTGTTCTTTATACCGCTATGTTTGGCGGGTATGTTCAGCAAGGGGAAGCTATCTTGGGTTTGGCTCTGTTCAAAGAAATGGTTTGCTCGGGATTTTCGCTTGATTCGGTGGTAATGGTGAGTTTACTTATGGCTTGTGGACAACTTGGAGCGTTGAAGCATGGGAAGAGCGTCCATGGATTGTGTATCCGGAGATGCTCTTGCTTGGGATTGAATCTCGGAAATGCCATAACTGATATGTATGTGAAGTGCTCAAAGCTGGCCCATGCGCGTAAACTATTTGTAAATATGCCGAGACGAGACGTGATCTCTTGGAGCTCTCTTATATTGGGTTATGGCTTGGATGGAGACGTGGTAGTGTCGATAAAACTCTTTGAGGAGATGCTGAAGGAAGGGATTGAACCGAATGCGGTCACTTTTCTCGGTGTCTTATCGGCCTGTGCACATGGCGGTCTTGTGGAAAGGTCTTGGCTGTACCTGAGACAAATGCAGGAATATAAGATAGTTCCTGAGTTGAAACACTATGCTAGTGTCGCGGATTGTATGGCTAGAGCGGGTCTTCTGGAGGAAGCGGAGAAGTTTATGGAAGAAATGCCCTTGGAGCCTGACGAGGCGGTTATGGGTGCGGTGTTGAGTGGGTGCAAGGTGTATGGAAATGTAGAAGTAGGGGAAAGAGTGGCGAGGAAGCTGATTCAACTTGAGCCGGGAAAAGCTGGCTACTATGTAACATTGGCTGGACTATATTCAGCTACAGGTCGGTTTGACGAAGCTGAGAGTCTGAGGCAGTGGATGAAGGAGAAGCAGATTTCTAAGGTTCCAGGTTGTAGCTCGATATGAAAGATGGGAAGCCGATCATCAATTCATCATCATACTCCAGAGTCCAGATCAAGCGGCCATAAGCTATCGAGACAGCGATTTTCTCATCCACCCAATCGACCAAGAGTTCTGCATGACCGATCGGCCAAACTAACCGGGACAAATCAAAACTTCCCAAATCGATTGACCAATACTCCAAGATGAAGTTTTCTGGAGAATATGGGTGTATTTAACCGGCACTTAGACAAACCCTTAGTCCGATACGGAAGTTTTACTACAAAGATTAAATAAAACCCACTTAGAACAGAACATACTCTTAGCGTTTCTCGAAACATAAGAAACGTTCTTGCTCGTTATCTTTTTCTATCTCTCAAATCCAGCACTAGGTGTGCATTTATGGATTTTCATATTGCATAACTTCGATAGCCAATGCTGCATTGTTAGTTGGGTTCATAGCTCAGCAAAAAAAAATAAGGGTTTAAAAACAAGATACTGGAAGCAGAAAAGATGTCCAAAACCAAAAGTACTTAGCCATTGACCCAAAGTCCCAAACCATAATTGATCATACAAGATTTCATCCAAAAAAAGAAAACCATAAACTGTAATTCTTTGTACTCCAGCAAATCAAATGCAAATAAAAGACTTCAACTATGCGTCCCAAGATATCTTTTATGCGAGACCAAGATAACAAGGAGACAGAATAGCATACGAGCTGATACCAGAAAAGGATAACAATCAAAGAGTTCTAAATTGATACAAACGGCGGGCGGGTAATATGGAAGACGGATAATTTAAGCAGAAAAAAAAAAACCGGGACTGTAACTACATTCCCTCAGGATTGCACGGCCAGTTTCTGAAGATGCTCAAAAAATACTTGCAGGCTCACGTCGTCAGTGAAGATTATATCTGACCCAACCGACATCTCGCTTGCATTGTTGTAAGTCGCTGATGGGTTCAGCTTTGCCAATAAAAACCTTGCCTGCAGTTTTTACATGTGAAAGGGTCTGGAGTTAAAAGGATAAAACATATGAAACCATCAGATCAATCCAACAAAGATGAAACAAATCATCAAAGTCGAGCTGACAAAAGATAAGCCATATGTAAATGCTGACCTGCGATCCATGTTGATCACACACAACTAATCTCGGGACTGGGAAACGCTCCCGGACTAACATCTGCGAATCCTCTTGAGGAGCTTGCAATAGCTGAGCAAAGGCCTGACACGAGACATCAGAGATTTAGGATATTAGTGTAGCATTATTGATTGAATAAATATGTCACAAATCAGACCATGATAGAGATTATTGACCTGCTACAACTGAATTTGTTTCACTTGCATTTAGAAGTAAACAGCTTTTTAAGTATTTTTCCTACACTAGATGGCTCAGGTTCGATTTCTACCCTAAGGAGCGCATCACTTATAGCTACCTAAGTGTGATAAGATGGTTCTGGATGATGAAAGCTTTCGCAACTAAACAGACAATTACAAGTTCAAAGCGTGCATTACCTCATGTTCAGGCTGATGATGATAACCCATGTTTCGCCATTGTGCTATAGTCATTCCATGGAAGACAACAACACTAAAATATGCATCTAATAGAAGAATTCGGTCGGCTGCAATGGAAGCCACATCCAGCAAAGCTGGCTGAGGTGGTGAATTGAATGTATATGACGTCAGCGATGGTTGGATCATGACAGTTGCATTTGAAATATTCTCCCGGTTTAGCAACATGCGGAAGTATGCGGTTTCATCTGGACTATTGTTAAACACCTGCCCCCATTCCAACACCAAAAAGGAATCATGATTCAAGTATGTAAGCCATCACATAAGGCAGAGAATCATGAATCTAAAAACAGTAGTCTACCTGAACAAACTGTGATCGCCGCAAGTTAAACATGAACTGAGGGAACAATGAAAAATATGGATTTAACGTAAACGAGGATGGGTCATCCTTTCTATAGTCACCAAATTTTGAACAGAGACGAATGAGAGTCCGATCTAGCCACCGAGTAGCATCAAATCCCTCCTGAGGTAATACATGATAAACTGTATATGTGAGCAACACTATCACAAAAATACAAGTAGACCAAACTATATGAAGTACTGAAATAAAACAGGACTCCGTAGCAACTATTATTAGTAGTTTCACTATAAGCCTGCCACATACTACAAAGTACAAACTTTTGGTATAAAGCTGAATATAATACAGACACCATAGTTCCTCAATAAAGATGCTACAGGAAAGAAGTCTTGGATGTTTTCTCAAGGAACAACTGTAATGCACCTTGATTTAGTTTTGTTATATTTATAAGTGTTTCAGCAGTATGAATAATAAAATTTGACTTCCTTTGGACATATAGATGAACATTTTACCAAAGGTCCTGAACCCCTGGTAAATACATTTGGCCAGGAGAGGTAAACCTTTTTTATAAACTCGTCAAAAGCACAATGTACTTAACCCCTCACCCCAGCAGCAACAAAAAAATTAAGTAAGCAATGAGAAGATGATGTAAGGTACCTCTGTTTCCATTTTTAAGGAAGCTAATCTTGCCATGACCACGGCAGCAGTTTCTTGATCAAAGCCTTGCACAAGTTCCTGAGAATGTATACAGCAACCATTGTAACAAAATGGTAGCGTGCCAGAAAGCTTTTGGTTATCAAAACACCCACAATACATTGACATGAATGGCACATAACCCTAAACCACGATTATCATTGATTTCATGACAACAATGAAATGTAAAAAAAAATGGCTATCAAGCTGGTACTTGCATCAACACCCGAATAAAATGTCAAAATCATGCAACCAGCACCATAATTCTGAGAATTACATAATATGAATTTGCAGCAAAACAGGGGAAAAGGTTACACATGAAAGATTAAGGATTAGCAATCATATAAACTAAAGCATTCGCAATCAGTGTACGTTATACCTTAACAGTATCTAAGGGTTCCCAGTCTATCCTAACCAACCAACTTTATCCAACAAAAGAAAATGTGAAGTCCCATTGAAAGCCAAAAAACTAGGGCGTTCACTTAAAATTCACAATAAGTTAGCTTTTACTAATTACACCCGTGAGCAAATGGAAATTGTTTGCTGGTTGACCACAATGGGAACAAAAAATATCACAATAAAAAAATAATACCATGCCTAACAATAATAATGTTAACTGCATTTGCTCAGTGTGGGGGCAAAGAATAAAACTTGATAGCAGATTTGTAGGTCTCTACCATAGCAAGAAAGAGTGAATATCAAAACATGTTCTAATCCTAACATGAACAATGCTACCAAAATTAAGAAACAGTGCTACCGGAAAAGAGCTTGTATATTACAAAAAAAAAGACCCAACTGCTATTAGATATTGAGTATAAAGGGGTAAGTTATTCAGAAAGCAAGATGGTAAGTTATGCATCAAGCAAGACAACGACGAACCTCTGTGCTCACAGCAGTATCTACCCACTGTCTAGTTAAAGTTGTAACCCGGAGCAATGTTTGACCTTCAGGGTTTTGGTAACTGCAATCCAGTCGACAACAGTAAATCCAATGGTTCTAAAGATAAAGTAAAAGGTTTATGAAAAGAGATGAAGGAAAACGAAGAGACAAACAAAAGCTGCCAGAATACCTTGTGACAAACTGCAAATAAAACTGAGGATTTACAGCTCCAGGAGCATTTGACCCGGTTGAGGATAGATCAAAGAATACAGTCAAGCAAGTACTCTTGTCGAGGCCACATAACTTCCAAGCAGTAGTATTCCCCTCTCCAATGACTGTGTCGGCAACACTGGGACCTTTCTGGAAGGCTCCAAATGAAAATAAATTAAAATCATAATATCAGATAGCATTATTCATTTACAAAGGGCAAACGAAACATCCAATCACTCAGGTATAACCTTTTCTAATGATGAGCAAGGCCCGATAACCCCTTGAATTTTGATGTCTTTTGAACAATTGATCTCAAGCGTGCCACTGAAAATGAAAGGTTCATAGTCAGTTCGGACTAAAGGATGCAAAGTATATATTATCGTCACATTCAAGCAGTATTATACATAATGCTCCAAAAGAAAGGATCTTGAATTGCCAAAATACTCCTTATCTTGCAACACCAACTCAACAGAAGATATTATAGCAAAATATTGACACAGAAGCAGAGAAGAAACCAACTTAAAGCAGAGGCCAAGAGACTGTTCGCCGTCTTCAAACACCCGCTTGAAGGAATCTTTAAATACGGAATGGCCAAAACTTTCAGACAGAACAACAAGGCCACCGGTACTTTCAACTGCAACTTTCATTTCAGCAACCCCAACCTAACTATACCCAAAATGCAACAGCAGAGACAATTATAGTTAGGAATCAAATTCTGTGATGAAAAATGATAGGAAAATGGAATGATTTGAAAGAGAAGCAAAGCCTTGTCAACACTGAAGCTAAGAAGAAAACATGGTAGGGAAAATATATACTCGATCATTCAAGAAGCAAAGGACATCAAAATAAAAAGAAAAATGGGGGTTTCAGACAGATATGGCCTGGGCAAGCATTATATAGAGGTTTCAAAGAACCACTTCCGATTTCGAGACAAAAGGGATGTTCTAAAAAAATCACATAGACTGCCACTAAAGATTTCAAATTATATTATATCTACAAATGGGCGTTTTCATCCACAACCACTAACATCTGCAAAATTTATCACATGAAAAGAGTCAAAACTGGTGATCACAGGTTACTGGTGATCATACAAGTAAGAGCTTTGACAATTGGTGTGCATCAACAATTTAGTAACTCGGAATGCATATTCAAGATAATGACACATAAAACAACACTTTCAGGGAGTTAATTAGAGATGGCATTCATACATGAAGAACAAAGTTGAGAAATCAGGTGTTGCCAAAAAAAAAAAAACACTACACATTCATACATGAAGAAGAAAACCAGATTTTTGGGCATCAAGCAAAATAAAATCACGACACATTAATACCTGATCAAGTGCAGAAGCGAAAAGGTCTAACACATGACCCTGGGAGACCAGCTGCTTTGCAATACCATCATAAAACTTAACAGCTTTTTTATAATAAGGGGCAGCATCTTTATCAAGATCTTTGTGGGAGCGTACAGGATCTGACAAATCCTTTGAGATAATCTGTAAAGAAAAAAAGAAGGAAAATTGGATTCATACTATAACAAACATGGCTCACATATATGATGCGATGAAACTTGACACTGCAATCAACCGAGGAATCAACAAGCTCTAACCGTTCCAGGGCCCTCTGTACATGGACCTCCGACCAAAGCTACGATTCTAGCCCCAGTTCCAGGCAAGCAAGCTCCAAGCAATCCTGCAGCTACACTCAACGCCACACCTGTGCATCGTTGGGGACGATGACCTGGCTGAACAGGCCACTGGTCTGTTTGCAGCTCATCCAAAAGCTGCGTAGCAAACATCAGCCGCACAATGTTCAAAATCCATGTTAAAATCATTACGAAGCAGAAGAATCCGGTGAAAGCAACACATGTGAAATGAAAACGAAGATAGCACAAATCTATTGACCAATTACCCACCAAGTCCAGTGTGTACTCGCACTCCGAAGCAGGCAGCAGGAATCTGTTCACACCAGCACTCTGGAATCCGTTTTGCGCTCCTTTGGGAAACCCAGAAGTGGGAGCTCTCCTCGAGGAAGACCCAAGCCCCAACTGATCCAAAATTTGATCCTTGGAGACTTCTTTGTTGCCTTTAAAGACAAAAACTTTAGACATCTCTGAGAAACCCAATTCATGCACATGAGCCTGTGTACCAAACGACACGAATCCCACCAAAGCATTTTCCGGAAGCAATCCGATGGCCTGCTTGAGCGCCGATTTGGCGAATCCTAATTCTTCCTCGATCATACACGTGTCGAGAACAAACACGAAAACAGGCGGAGGCGCTTGAGGCGGAGCAGCGCCGGTTCTCGGATCGAATTGACCGGCACCAACAGCGGCGGAAGGCGGCAGCGTGTATTCGACAGTGGTGTACTGAGGATAAAGCTCGCCAGGGAGATTGCTCTCGGAGATCATATGGTAGTGAGGCGGGAAATGATTCCGCTGGTAGCAGAAAGGGCAGATCCAGATCTTGGCGGTGAAATCGACGCGAGCGAAGGCGTTGAGCGCAGCCTCGCAGGTCCGGCATTTGAGCGGGGCATAAGGGAGAGAAGGGTTGTCGGAGTGACGGCGGATCGGGGAGATGGAGGCGGCGAGTGGGATCACGCACTTGCTAGCTTCAACTTTAGTGCGAGGCCAAACGTTCCAGGTCATACGAACTCCATCCATACCTTCCGGATCCATGCTCGCCATCTCCGTTTCTATGGCGGAGTGATGGCGTTCCTATGAGGTCTCCGGACCAAGAAACCCGTCGTTATGTGTAACCCCTCCCTCCGGTACATCCGGATGGATGATTAGAAGGGAAGAAGGGGAAAAAGGTTAGTATGTCTTTGACCTCCTCTCCATTTGTTCGTATATTAAAAACTTGTTACTCCCAAACTTGTTTCATTTAATTAATGCAGAGTCAAAATTGATGGCTATGCTGGTTTATGAAACTCCAGAAAAGCCTACGAGCGACCAGGTGATTAGTTAATAAAAAAATTGTTTACTGGTTTTGGGTTTAGAAAAACATTCATAAATGATTGTGATGTTTTCCTAAAATTTCAAGAAAACCTTATTTCATGTTTTCCTAAAATTTCAAAAAACCTTATTTCATGTTATTATTTCTAACTGTTTCTTTTGTGTAATGTTTGTTTTTGTCAATGTTCATAAAGCAAATAGAAGCGACATTCTCACTGTTTGCTTGGAGAAGACATAATTATGAAGCATACTTCCCCAAGGAAAAGTCTTGCACAAGTCAAGATCGTCAACAGTTCTCTGGAACAAATCCACGATCGGAGTAGCATCTTTTCTGCACTTCGTCTGAGCAATGATAATGCTGCAAAAGAAGTACAGTACAATCATCCTCATCCTATCTTGAATAGCTTGCATCCCCTCCTCTAGCTTCCCTTTCACATCTTCATATCTGACTTTTTTTTGCCCGAACAGCCTCCTCACAAAAGTCTTGCCACCCAACTCATTATAATTCATCGGTAAGTTTTTGCAGTTTAATCTGGAGATCAACGCGTGCTCCCTCAGACCGTATCGGACCGGAACGCCATTCACCACGAACCACGCTTCCTTTTTCTTCTCTATGCAGGCGGTTCGAACCAATAGCATCCACATGCCTTGGAGCTTGTGGTTGTTGTCCTTCGGCAAGTGGAAGATGTGTCTGAACTGTGGATGCATTTGAAACCAATTCCTCTCTTGACGCGTAAGCGAAGGCTCCAAATTATCAAGAGTTGACAGAAATTCTTTGACGTAGCACCTCGTCGAAATCTTTATTTTTTTTGTGTACTCCGTTGCTGGGAAGTACATTCTGAGAGGTTGCAGTGCCATTGTTTCATCACCGGATTTCTGCAACAATCGATTTTCTCAAGTTATTCCAGTTATACATCAATATAGTTTTCCCAAGTTTTCCAGTTTTACGACAGCCTATTTTTACCAAGTTTTCCAGTTTTACTTTAAACCCAACAAATTGACATGCTTCCTTGAGTAACTGTATCAATTTCCTTACTATAAAGAGAGCCAAGAGCACACAAAATTTCTTTCAAATGCTTAGTTTCTACACAAACCATTTCAATTTTCATTACATAGAAACAAAGAACCCAAATTCATCATCTAATCCAATTTCAATTGACATCAAGAGGAGCATACAAAACTCAAATTCCATAGTTTTACCTAACTAAATGGGAATACTTACCGAATGGGAATCGGAGCTTTCATGGGAATCGTCTCCTTCATCGTTATTGATGACTCGGTTTGTATCTTCTTCCATCTCTTCTTCTTCTTCACTCTCTGTTCCGTCTTCTTCACTCTCTCTTTCACTCGGTTTCTCAAGGTTGACTTCTTCTTCGTCCTCTCCTTCTTGTTCTTCGTCACTCTCTTTTTCGCTTTTATCCTCTTCTTCGCTTTTTTCCTCTTCTTCTCCTTCCGTCTCTTCGTCTTCTTCATCTTCTTCATTTGATTCTTTTGCAGGATTCGCCTCGGCGGTTTCCTCGGCAATCGAGGAGGAACCATCACTTCTGAGTCGTTCATAGGCGCTTCCTCCGCATTGCCGACTGGCGGCGGATCCCTTAGTCCTATTTCCGACAGCCCTACAACATACTTAACCCCCTTCCTCCTTCCTCGGCCTTTTCCTCGACCTCTTCCTCGACCTGTGATTCCTCCCCTCGTCTTCGGCATTGATCGAGCCTCGTTGCGATCGTTGGGAGATATCGATTTGAAATGAGGAGTAAAATTAGGAAAAACTATGGATGTCTCTGGATTTGATCAGTTTTCGGGTATGACCCGATTGGTTTGGGTGGGTTTTCCGTGGGCGGGTATAACCCTGGTACGGGCTGTAAATTTCTCAATTGGGGTAGGTTTTATGGTAATTTTCCTATTTTTCGAATTAAAAATAATTCTAATCGAAAATAAATTTATAACAAGGACATATGAGATTTTCGTTTAAGATGAAAGGACTTTTGAGACGATTCCTCGTGTGACTGCTGAAACCGGTTTAATAATCCTTTTAATTTTGTTGGCCTATTAGGGCTTACCCGGTTTGCATTTTTTAACCATTTTGTTTCCCCTGATTATTTATTTGACTGGTTTAGACTCAGTGTGACTGAGCTTTTTAGATTCGAATACAAATCTATCAAAATGTCTCTAATTCTCTCGTATAAAGTATATAAGTCAAGTTTTTCGAACCGGATTAATTGAAACACTCCGGTCTGAGTAAACCGGATAATTTTCTTTACTAACAGAAAGCATTTCGATTTCCACATGAACCAAATGCTGACACAAAAAAGACTAAACCGGAAAGTCCAGACAACGGTTCCAATATCCATCCTTAATGGGCATAAGAGGCTTCTTTCATGTGTTTGGACAAGCCTTGACCATTTCTAGTTTTCTACCATGAAGGAGATCACTTGGCAGCCTCTGTTTCTACTTTTTAACCACATAGTCTCAAAAGTTACATACTTTTCTATTACACTCAGCTCGAGAAACGAAACGGTATAAAATCACAGTCTTCTTTGACCTCAGCTAATCTTTCTGATGAATAGGAATGAAATGTCTTTAACTCGAAGGAATTGAGCCAAATGAAATGTGTTAAATATTGAAGCAGAGTTGGTATGTAGCTGTGTCGTTTCGATGGCCGGAGACGGTTACTCCGACCAACGGATCCGTATCGGCGGCGTCTGCAAAGTGGATTTCTTTTAACCACCGGTAGTTAGGATAGTATCGTCTTAGATTCCTTTATCAAATTACCTCTTTCTCATGTGTGGATTGTTCTCGCCGGATTTTCATTTTCCGGTTCTTGTTTCTCATTTTTTCTGCCGTTGTACGACAATTTTCGATTACCCATTTGTGGTTAATTAATATAATATATTTTAATTCATAAAAAAATTGTGTATGGTATGTATAATGTATTGTTTTAAATCTAATGAAATCGCTTGTCGAGAAAAAAAAAAGAAGTAATAAGATCAAGATTTTTTTTTCAGACGATTAAAAAAAAAAAGATCAAGATTTATACCCGGATCTGTATTTCGCTTTCCCTCCGTTGGATTCATCTTGCAAGTCACGATCATAAAAAATTCATTAATTAATTAAATAAATTAATATACATGGTGACAATAATCGCAAGATCTGGAGAATTCAAATTCTCGCTGTTAACGGCTCTCTCTCTCTCTTCTCTCCCTTCGTCCTCGCTCTTTGCCCGAACATTAGGGTTTCAGTGACGCTCTTGCAGGAGCAGATTCGCTTTTTCTCCCTTTTTTCCTACTCTGGGGGATTCTAATTGTAGACTTTACGGCGAGATGAAGCACTTTATGTTGCCAAGAAACGCTATCTTGCGTGATGGCGGAGAGCCGCCCTCGCCGAGCCCTAGTATGTCGAAATCGAAGCCCCCACGCAAAACTAGATCCGCCAAAGAAAATGCTCCACCTCCTGAACAGAACTCGTTTACCCCCGACCATAGGCCGGCGACGAAGATGAAGAGTCCGTTGCCCCCGCGTCCGCCGCCGTCTAATCCTCTCAAACGGAAGCTCTCTGCGGAGGTTGCGACGGAAAATGTCATATCTGCGATTTCTGACTCTGGTGTCAAGGTAAATTTCACCGATCCTTTGTTAAGTTTTTCTTCTCCTTTAGAAATTAGGCAATGTCGAGCCAAATCTCTAATTAGGAAATGTCGCGGGACATCTTTCATTTCACCCAGTTGAAGAATGTGTAGTTGCTAGAGTTAGTTCCATTTCTGGTAGCGAAACTTGGTGAAGTTACTGGTTTTCTGATAAATGGGACACAACGTGTTCTAGTATTTAGCTAAGTGTGAATGATTTGCTGTTGCATATCCCAACATTTTCAATGGAGCTGCATAATTTGAGCCAATTTCCAGGTTATAGTTAGAGTGAAGCCTCCAAACAAAAGTGAGGCAAGCGATATGGTTGTACAAAAGATGTCCAAGGATGCCCTCACAATTAGTGGGCAAACTTTCACATTCGACTCAATTGCTGATCCAGAGTCGACACAGGCAAGATATCTGTTTACATTCTTGTGCCATTGTCATCGTATGATGATTTCTGAATCTCTAATTCTTTCTTCTTCTGTTTTTTTTTTTTTCAGGAGCAAATGTTTCAGCTTGTGGGAGCCCCTCTTGTTGAAAATTGTCTATCTGGGTTTAACAGTTCTGTATTTGCCTATGGACAGGTAGTTTTCGTTTTCCAAAGTCTTCCTTTGAGGCATAGTTCCATTTCTCAGACTGTAATTGTGATTACAACTTCTAAATTTAACTGATCATGAAACTATTTCCATCAGACTGGTAGCGGGAAAACGTATACCATGTGGGGTCCTGCAAATGGATTGTTGAAAGAGCACCTCCGTGGTGACCAAAGAGGTTTGACCCCACGCGTTTTTGAACGTCTGTTTGCCCGAATCAAAGAGGTGATGCATGGTTTTGTTCAATTCACGGTTTTGAACTAGTACAACGATTAGCACATTCAGAAGTAGATTTGTTTTGTTTCTTTTTGGTTTGCAGGAACAAGTCAAGCATGTTGAAAGGCAACTCAATTACCAGTGCCGCTGTTCATTACTCGAGGTTCAGTGACTGGATGCATACCTTAAATTTGCACAGTGTTTGAAGGTTTCACCCATAGAGCTTGATATATAATGTCATTTCCTTTTTCTGTTTCAGATTTACAATGAGCAAATAACAGATCTACTGGATCCGAGCCAAAAAAATCTGATGGTAAAAGGAACTTTCAAATTCAACTTGACTTATATTCTTAAGGAAAAAATGGGGTTCATCGTTTTTCATTAATGTCTCACCAGATTAGAGAAGATGTCAAGTCAGGTGTTTATGTTGAAAATCTGACTGAGGAATACGTGAATAACTTGACAGACGTGACACAGCTTCTGATTAAGGTTTGTTATACTTTTTGGCTTCTCTCTGCACACTAATTCCTGTTTGATTTGCAATATTTCTGAAGTACTTGGTAAAAATTGCTGCTCTTAAAGTACACAAGAATACCAGTTTCCAGGTGTCATATCTTTGTACTTCTCTTCAATTTTAAAGAAGCAATGTAAAACCTTGTTTTGTTAGAAAGAGGAGATGACCACAAATCATATAGAACGCTGCTATTGGGTTTTAACGTATATGTTCTGTTAGTGATGCTGTGTAAATCGAATATCACAAAAGGCATACCTTTTAGAAAGATAGTTAAGAGAAGTTACTATTCTTTATTAGGAAAATTATATTTAATGGCAAAGATAGTTTATGTCCTGGGAAAAGTATCGTTGATAGTTATACTTGTGTATGAAACTTGTGTAGGGTTTGGGAAATAGAAGGACTGGTGCAACGAGCGTGAATGCAGAGAGTTCAAGGTCACATTGTGTATTTACTTGTGTTGTTGAATCCCGATGCAAGGTAGGCTATTCTTCTACATTAAATTTTTATATTACTACTGGCTTTTTATGAGTAAGCTGTGAAGCTGAGATGCAACCAGTTTATTTAATTTATAGATTAGTATGATGAAAGAGACGTCTCACTCTGTTTGAATGTACTTCCAACAGAGTGTTCCAGATGGGTTAAGCAGCTTTAAAACAAGCAGAATAAACCTTGTTGATCTGGCTGGTTCTGAACGACAAAAACTAACTGGTGCAGCAGGAGAACGTCTGAAGGAAGCTGGGAATATCAATCGATCGCTCTCTCAGCTTGGGTATGATTCAGAGTAGTCTCCATATATTTGTCTGTGTGTGTGTGTGTATATATATATATATATATATATATGTTACCTTTGTGGTTAATTTTACATGTCATTTAGCATGGAAGTTTTTTTTTTGATACTGCAGAATGCACTAGAAATCTACCTTTTTATGCTAAAGAACTGACACTTTGGGATAATGGAACATAATGTGAAAACTGATGGTAGTAGCATAGCTTCTGCTGTTCTGCTGTCTTCTAGCTTCTGGTACTGCGGCAGGCACTAGAAATCTAGTTTTTGATGATAAAGAACTGACACTTAGAGATAATGAAAATAATATTTGAAATCTGAATTCGCTTCTGAGGTTCTTGTGTCTTTTAAGCAGTGCTCTTCTTTTGATATTTAGTAATATTCCTCCATGAAACTGAAGTTCTCAACTACATGTTTACCATACAAATTGTTACGTGCAGGAACTTGATAAACATCCTCGCAGAGATTTCTCAAACAGGGAAGCCAAGGCATATACCTTATAGGGATTCCAAGTTAACATTTTTATTGCAAGAGTCTCTTGGTGGGAATGCAAAGTTGGCAATGGTTTGTGCAATTTCTCCTTCATTAAGGTAACACATGACCCCCTATTTCCACTTCAACCAATTATTTTACCCTCCATCTTCTGCAATATAAAGTATGTACCGAAAATTGCAGTTGCAAGAGCGAAACCTTCAGCACCTTGAGATTTGCTCAGCGTGCAAAGGTAATACAGAATAAGGCTGTTGTCAATGAAGTGATGCAAGATGATGTAAATTTCTTGCGTGGAGTAATACGGCAGCTGAAGGTATACATTCTCTTACATATTTCATAAGATATAAATATAAATGTGAATATGACTTTTAACGGATAAATTGAACAGGATGAATTACAAAGGATGAAGGATGATGGAAATAATCCATCCAATCCAAATGTAGCTTATTCCACAGCGTGGAATGCACGTAGAAGTTTGAGTATATTAAGAAGCTTTGGTCTGGGTCATCCAAGGTCCTTACCTCATGAAGATGATGACGGAGATATTGAGATGGAAATTGATGAGGCTGCTGTTGAAAGGCTTTGTGTACAAGTGGGTCTGCAATCATCTCCAGCTTCCACGGGGATCAATCATGATATGAACAGAGTAGAGAGTATACGTACATCCCTACAAACCCTTAAGGACGAAACATACAACAAATCGCATCCTAAATCATCTGATGGCCAATCCATAGAAAAGCAGTCTCCTGAGGACACAGATGTTGCCATGGAGGATGCTTGTTCCCAATCTGAGAACCATGAACCAGAAACAGTGGTCAATGTGAGAACTGAGACAGAGACCGGCATCACAGCTGATCAGATCAAGACACCCTTGCAAACTTTGGATCATGACTCCAATTTGCAGCCTCTTTCAGTCAATAATGCTCTTTGTTCTTCACTGAACGAGACAAAGGATGTGCCATCACGCCCTGACTTGGTCCTGGACGATGTTGCTTCTGCAATTGTATCGATAGCTGATGGATTGAATAAACCAGAGTACTTAGTAAATTCTGCATCTCCTAGTCTTTGTGTAGATCTAGTTGGTACTGCTCCTGTATTAAAATCTCCCACACTGAGCGTCTCCCCTACAGTTAGAAATAGCAGGAAAAGCTTGAGGACATCGGAAATGTCAACAGCATCTCAGAAGGATACTGAGGGCGATAAGTTAGTTATGGAAGCTGTAGACCCATCTCCGGCTACATCTAAAAAGATGATAGATAACTATTCTAGTGCTGTGTCTACACAGAAGAGCAAAGTTTTCCCTGTACGGACCGAGCGTTTGGCAGCTAGCCTCCACAAAGGAATTAAACTTCTTGAGTCGTATAGCCAGAGTACTGCTCAAAGACGATCGACATTCAGATTTTCCTTCAAAGCTCCAGATAGTAAGCCTTCAACCTTTATAAGTAAGGCTGATGTAGGTGTGCAGACCTTTCCCGAAGCTGATGCAATATCAGAGGAGAGTTCAAAAGAGTTTCTGTGCAGTAAATGCAAATGCAGAGAAGAATTTGATTCCCAGAAAATGGGTGACATGCCAAATCTTCAGTTAGTACCTGTTGACAACTCGGAAGTGACAGAAAAATCCAAGAGCCAAGTTCCCAAAGTAAGAACAGTGGCTTTAAATCTGAAATAGACTTAGAAATTTAAGGTTTTTTGTTTCCACATTCATATAATGTGTGCCTCCAAATGATGGGACGATTTTTACACTTTACAGGCAGTGAAAAGGGTTCTAGCAGGATCTATCAGGAGGGAAATGGCTCTTGAAGAGTTCTGCACTAAACAAGCCTCTGAGATAACCCAGCTTAATCGACTGGTATGATACTTGCGTCTTTTCTATTTTTTAGTTCCCTATGCTCTTTATGACTGTATCCTCGAACATAAATTGGTCCAAATCGTGTAATAGGTACAACAATACAAACATGAGAGGGAGTGCAATGCCATCATAGGACAAACAAGGGAGGACAAAATTATTCGCCTGGAAAGCCTTATGGATGGCGTATTATCTAAGGAGGATTTCCTGGATGAAGAATTTGCTTCTCTCCTGCATGAACATAAGGTAAGTGTGGGTTCTTGTTTTCCGGATGGTTATTTGACTCCACTCCGAAAGCTTTCTCTGACATATAATGTTGCAGCTTCTGAAGGACATGTATCAGAATCACCCTGAAGTGCTGCAGACGAAGATCGAGTTGGAAAGAGCGCAAGAAGAGGTCGAGAGTTTCAGGAACTTTTATGGTGACATGGGAGAAAGGGAAGTGTTATTGGAAGAGATTCAGGATTTGAAGATGCAGCTACAATGTTACATTGACCCTTCTTTTACATCAGCTCGGAAAACGTGTTCCCTACTTAAGCTTTCATATCAGGCTCCCCCAGTTAACGCGATTCCTGAATCACTGAACGAGAGTCTTGAGAAGACATTAGAACAGGAAAGACTTTGTTGGAATGAGGCAGAGACCCAATGGATTTCTCTCGCCGAGGAATTAAGAACTGAGCTTGAAGCCAGTAAGGTGGTGATGAATAAGCAGAAACATGAACTTGATATTGAGAAAAGATGTGCGGAAGAGTTGAAAGAAGCAATGCAGATGGCTATGCAAGGGCATGCAAGGATGCTTGAACAATATGCAGACCTGGAAGAGAAGCATATGCAATTGCTTGCAAGACATAGAAGGATTCAAGAAGGAATCGATGACGTTAAAAAAGCAGCTGCAAGAGCCGGAGTCAGAGGAGCAGAGTCCAGATTCATAAATGCACTTGCAGCAGACATTTCAGCCTCAAAGGTTGAAAGAGAGAAGGAGAGACAATACTTGAGAGATGAGAACAAAAGTCTCCAGACACAACTAAGAGATACAGCTGAAGCCGTACAAGCGGCTGGAGAGTTACTTGTTCGGCTTAAAGAAGCTGAAGAAGGATTGACAGTTGCGCAGGTACGTTTCTTAACTCTGATATTACATTTTCTTACATATCAGATCACATTATCCAATTCATGATCGAGTCTGTTGGATATCATTTTTGTTGGCCCAAGCAAATAACTATGCATGTTCTTACATATAATCTCTCGGGATTGTATCAACAGAAACGGGCGATGGATGCAGAGTATGAAGCTGCAGAAGCATATAAAAAGATTGACAAGCTGAAGAGGAAGCATGAAAACGAAATCAACACACTTAACCAACTCGCCCCACAATCTCATATGCACAAAGAATGCTCTACCAAATGTGATGAAGCCGTGGAACCATCGGCAAATACAAGCGAGCAGCAATGGAGAGATGAGTTTGAGCCGCTTTACAAGGAAGAATCCGAGTTTTCAAAGGTTGGTGAACCCTCTTGGTTCTCGGGTTATGACCGGTGCAACATATAATTCTAATTTGCCACTACTTTTTTGTGTGTAATGTGTATAAAGTGTCTGATTCTGTGATGATATAAAGTCCAAAAAATGGTTGCACTTGCTTCACTCATAACTTACAAACTCATTCTAATCTTTATCCCAACTCTAGTATGATCTGATCCATCAATTCCACAACTTAATCTGCCTCTTTTGTTGTAATACAACAAAGTTCTTGTTCTACCACTCTTTTTACAGACAATAAATTTTTATCTTGGATATAACAAAAGATACAAGAAGAAACAAATATTAATTCCAGATGCTATTGATATAACTCAGTACCGTTTGTTCGTTCACCATTTCTTTTCTGAATGTACAAAGAACTTTGATCATCTCTCTGGCTCAAATTTCATCTGCATCGTTGGTTCAAAACCTGACACATACGACCAAATGACAATGTAATGGAGACATTATTAGACATCTCAAAACAAGAATTAAAACGTAAATTTCGTTTTCTGTTTGCTTACAGTTGATGCTCTCTTGCTGACTATCTCTGAAACCCATCTGAACAATACTCTGCAGATCGTTTTCCCAGAAGACTGGCGCCTAAAAGAATACAACAAACTTTCAGAGGAAGCAAGACAGGGAGGATTTTCACAATATCACCCAAAGTAATCTTCATTATTAAAGTACCTCAGCGTGAACAAATCCACCACTTGAAGCAATCGATGAGTTTAGTTGGAACTGAGTTTGAGTCTCTGGGAATCTGGGAATGCTCTTGCCAAGAGAAAAATACTCTGAAGGAAGTCTTGCCTCGGAGCATGATATCGCCTGCGATAATGACTCTCCCAGCTGCAACATCTACGCATATATCAGATACAGAACATTCTACAAGAGGCAGAGCCAGTCTTTGCTATAAGTGAATACAATAACATAAACAGATCTGTTAGAGCGGAAGTACCTCTGCGGATAATAGAGCATTAGCATTGAACTCCATTCTTGGATTTATAGTTGCCAACTTCATAGATAAGAACTGGAAGACTAAAGAGTTTCAGTAATAAGAAATACACAGCTCCATGTTAAAGAACAATATAATTATACCTCGACTTGTCTCTGCAACGACTGCACATAATTTATAATCTCATCAAGCATGACAGCTTTCCCAGTAATCCGGTTGCAACCAGGAACCAAATCCTGAAGCAACTTCATTCTCTCGCTAATCTTTTCTCTTCTTGCCTATTCCAAAGTCCAAGATTACACATCAAAAAACCCCACAATATTTATTTCAAAAGAAGATATGAGTTTCCAGGTTTCGGTACCCTTTCAGCGATACTGTGGCTATCGGTTGCTTGACCTCTTCTTGCTCTTACATGTATATAATCCTTGCGCGGCTCGGGAAGGTTCGCATTGTCCTTGTTTTCGCTCTTTTCGGTCTCATTTTGCTTGCTTCTCTTGCCAGCTTTCTCTTCTGAAATCTGACACAAACATTCAAAACATCACAAATTTTCATCAGAATTTACGAAATCCAGATATCAAGAACATACCTAAAAGCACATTTATATATAATCTCCAAGAGTTTAGTTTGAGAAACCTTGGAATTGGAAGCTGTGAGAGACGAGGAAGCTGGAGATTCCTTTTCATTTCCAGTGTGAATCGATTTTCTCTTCCTGGAGTTGTGTCTGGTCTTAGCTCGATCAGATGTTCCAGAAACCGAATCTGGACCCATTAACGAGCTCTTGTCGCTCTCCTGTGTTGTTGGTTGCGAACCCAGAACCCGATTGGTTCCGAATTGTGCTGGATACGGGAATCGAATCGGGAAATTCTCGGAGAAGTAGGAGAGTGACAATGGTGATATCTCTTGCGTGTCGCAAAATCTTCCGATTAAGTCACTAGCGTCGTTTCCATTGCCAAAGGGTAATAAGCAGTTTAGGGTTTCTTCTGTTTCCTTGTCCATAATCAAATCTAAAAGATAACAGTTGCAGACGAAAATGAGAAAACTTTCTACAGAATCGAAACTAAGAGAAAGATAAAGAGAGAGCTTTTGATGGAAACAGCTAAATCCACAAGTAAAGACCCACAAGAGACCAAATTTCTAGATGATTTTTTATCCTTTTCCTAAAGTTTGAAACGAGTTTAGGATCAAACCTCATAGGAAGAGCAAATGTAGAAATCCCCAGAAAGAAAGAAAAAAGGTGTTACCTTTTTTTTTTGAATTCGCACAGTTACTGAAGATATTTCAGAAATGGGATTGAGAAAATTTGATGAGGAAATGAGAGGAGCAGACCCAGAAAGAGAAAGAGGCTCAAGAATTGAAAATGAGCAATCACGGATCAATCAGAGAGGAGACAATGACATTTTAGCGATGAATGAGGGAAGAAGATTTAATTTGAGAAAACTGACAAAAGAGAAGAGAGTAAATATGTTCAAAAAAAAACAAAAAAAGAGAAGAGAGTAAATTTACAGTTTTTCAAAAGAATCGTTGGTAGTGCAAGTTGGTGGGCAGCTCAGACTGGAGAGATATTAAAAACTGTTAATTATATTTAAATTATGATTTATTTTTTACGAATTTTGATTATACTAGTAATTTAGAAGTTAACACCTTACTTCAAGTAAAGCTTAGAGATCACACGATCGAATGATGCTTAGAACGAATTACAAAGTCATGATGTGGTTAATGGCCTAGGGGATTACGGATTGTTCAAAACCTCCTGTTAATCTAAAAAAAATAAAAAATCCTCCACTCGTCTCATCGTAAAAAAAAAAAAAAGAGTTTACGAGTAAAACCCTTTAACAAAAACACCTCACCGAGATATGGCAAAATGGCGTTTGGTTTGTTCAATTGTTTGTCTCCACTGTCCACGCACAAAAGTCAATAATTGAGAGTTGACTGTGTGCAAGGTTAGATCTTGAATATGATGATGAGCTCTTTTAGTATTGAAATGCAAATGTTGATTTTGAAATACTTATATAAATTTTGTATTTTTGCAAGTGTATGTTGCTTTCAAGCAGTTTACAGGAAAGGTTGACACATATACAGTTTAAATTTCGTTTCACAAGGTTCGTCCTATTATTTCCCTTTTAATTTGTTTTTTTCTTGCTAAGGATAATCAGAACAAAATTATGCAAAATGGGGTATATGAAAAAGACACTACCTTTGATATGTTGTGCAATAACAGAGGAGATATCACGTGTGCAATTAAGTTCAAGAGAGTTTCCACCACACGAACTAGGTTTTGGATCTTTGCTATGCGCGAATTTGTTTTCAAACTTCTATTAGAAAATATTTTAGAAGTTTTCAAGTTTAGGACTTTGTAATTAGTTTGTTATACGTATGGGGTGAAAATCTCGATCCAGTAAAATAGTCTCAATAAACTAATGATTAAAAGGCCGACGAAGTCAAATGTACATACGAGGTGACGAACCGAATTGAAAGACCCACCGGAGTGAAGTTTACGATCAAAGGGGAATAAATGCAATTATGTTAGTCAACCCCGAAGAGACCAAAGACCATTCATGGCGTAACCTCCGAATCAAAGACCATTCATGGTGAATCAGACGACGTAAACGGTAACGTTAAACGCGAACTCGGAGTATAAAACGAGGACGAGGGCAAAGAGTAAGACAACTTTTTCCATCCGCAACTAGCTCTACACTTAAACACTTAGCTATTCTTTGCTTTTGTTCTTGTAGAAACACTCTTGAGATCGAAATACAAATCCTAGTTTACTCCGCAAATTCCTTGTTCAAAACTGCTTTTTGATCTAGTTTGGTCTCCTCGAACAACAAACTTTTTGTTTATCGCTCGATAGTCCTTCAGATCTTTCGTTATTAAAGATAAGCCAAAGTCCTCTGTTTATTCTTATTTACAAATTTTAACCATTGTAATTCCAACTACAACAGTTTGGCGCTAGAAGAAGGGGGATAGGCAAGTTTAACTCCAAAGCAGAAGAACCACCATGGATGAAGATCATGCAGTCATTCGGGAAGTCATGGATAATGTCACCAACAATCTGAACACGATGGTTGAAGGGGAAATGGCCACAATGAATAAAAACTTGGAAAAAGTCGTTTCTGATCATGTGGTATTGACCCAATCATTCGATGAGCTTCGCTCAGAGGTGGTGCGAACGCGAGTTCCGCCACCACCATGTGTCTCACCAATACCGCCGCCCACAATGCTACCTGGAAGTAATGGGAATAGCACCACGTCCCCGGGTTTATCTCACCTAGGGACCGGTAATTTCCACCACGGCCAGAGCAATGGAAGTGCGCAGATACCTTTGAAGGATGGAGTTCAGGTCGATCCTTTGACTTTCCCTCCACCACCTCCTTTTGATCCGCTTAATTTGCATCCGCGAAACCCGGATCAAAGACCCGTCCTAACCCCAGATTCTGAGTAAAGGAACGGACAGGGCCAGTTTGGTCCTCAAAAGGCAGGGAACCGCGACTAGTTCGTTGGCAATACTAGAAGGGATATAGATTGTGCGAATATGGAGTACTCTCATCGGGCGCTGGCAGAAACTAGGGAAGAACTTCGAGATGACAACTCATGAGTCCATAATGCCACTAGTGCGGCCCCTAGATCGATCGCGTAGTTGAAGAAACTAAGCAAACTCCGTTCTAAATTCGGATTGAGAACACGCCCATCAAAGATGTTGGAAAGCTTGAGCTCCCCGTCTATGAAGGGAAGACAGAGCCTAAATAACATTTAACCACGTTTAGGATTACAGTTGGAAGAGCTCATTTTAATGAGTATAAAAAGGATGTCAGATTGTGTAAACTCTTTGCAAAACACCTCGCAAGGCCAGCCCTCGATTGGTTCCCACGGTTGGAAAAACGATCTATTGATAGTTTTTCCAGCTCTCGGTCAGTTTAATGAAGCAATACTCCGTATTCATGCAGAAGACCGTTTTGGGAGCAGAGCTCTGGGCCCTGTCACAGGGACCTCGGGATACACTCCGGTCATACCTTACTAAGTTTAGGGAATTCATCGCTAGGATGCATGTCGTCCATGACGAAATGGCTCTGGCGGCCTTAAAGATGGGATTGTAGCATGAATCTAAGTTCAAAGATGATTTGGTGGTTAATACGCCGGCTACAATCCAAGACGCAATTAACCGAGGTTGGATTGCACACCTACATGGTACAAAAAGAATCAAAGCACTACAAAAGTTTGAAACCACAACCTACTGGTAATCCACTTGCTCCCCGAAGTGAAAGAAGGGAGCAAAATGATAAAATTCAGACCGGTGGATTGCACACCTACGTGGTAAAAAAAGAATCAAAGAGAAGTGGTGACGATCGACCTTTGAGGTCCGACAACACACTAGGCAGGGATAGGGAGGCATATTACGATTATCACCGGCGATACAGACACTCAACTGCAAAGTGCTATCTGTTGAAGGACGTACTATAGAGATTATGTGATAAATAAAGGGAGAGTTACTTAAATAGCATAGAAATTAGGTAAAATGACTAGACTAGTAAACAACTCTTTTTTATTACTGAAATGTTTTTCATACTCAGAATGTCCTTTTAAGCATTTGATAACAAAAACGTAATTACAGGAATGTCATTACTTTTTTTTCCACATCAACGAAAAAACAGACGCGGCGCCTACGTGACACAAAAAATGCATACGTGTATTATGAAAATCTGCCGCAGAAATTTCTCGTTGT
This sequence comes from Eutrema heterophyllum, assembly GCA_002933915.1. NCBI lineage: Eukaryota > Viridiplantae > Streptophyta > Magnoliopsida > Brassicales > Brassicaceae > Eutrema > Eutrema heterophyllum. The sequence continues at coordinate 16,734 of PKMM01025922.1, read as the reverse complement.
AGTGACGGCAGACTTACAGGACGAGCGACTGAATAACAGTCGACTTATTAGTTGGTCGGCTAATTTATATTCATAAGTCAGCCAGAGGTCACGACAGACTTATATGAACCTCAACCGACTTATGAATTATCGGCTGACTTAGGAGTACACGGCACGGCTGATTTTTATTCTGATGACCGATTTATGAAAACTTTGGCTGACTTATTGCTATGACATGGCCGACTTATTGTTGCCCGCCTGATTTATCGTTAATCCGGTTGACTTATTTGGCCGATTTATTTTGCAACGCCATACTTATGCGGGTTAATTGTGGCTGACTTATTTTAAATCAGCCGTAATAAGACCGATTTGCTTAAAAGTCGGCCTAATTACGGCTGACTAATTAGGGAAAGATTAATTACTGTAATAGTATGCTATTGACGACTGACTTATATGATGTAGCGGCTGATTTATGTGATGTAGCGGCTGACTTATGTTTTCCAACTGATTTATGTGTTTTAATGGCTGATTACAGGAAACTTTATTAATTACTTAAATAGTATTTTAGTGGCGACTGGCTTATAGTTTTGTTTAATGGCTGATTTTATATGGCTGATTTATAAGTTCGTTTGATGACATGTTTCCATGTTAGCAAAATAAAGATTACATCAGCTCTGAACACATACATTATTGGGTCTCTACATTATTAGGTTTAGACGCCGTCTTCGTCGTCGTCGTATGTATCCTTCTTCTTCTTCATCGTTGTTCTTTATCTCCCTCTTCATCTTTCTTCATCCTATACCAGATCTAAACTTTTAAGTGGAATATTAATGGATCCGGTGATTATTGTTTGCGGGACATGGGTTCATACAAATAGATATGTATTCAACGCCGACAAGAGAGGGTGTAGAGTTCTAGAAGTTAACGAACAAACAACCTACAACGATCTTGTACAGATGGTAATGGAGGATTATGGGTTGGATACACGAATCTGTAAGATTCAGCTGAGCTACATGTTCTCTAACAAGATTTTGAAAAAATGTCGCACGATACTCCACCGGTTTATGTCTGTAATTCTCGACAATTTCTAGGTTTTCAAACACTAAGGAAAAGCGATTAGCTACGTCTTTGTGTAGAAGTTGCAGAGAATGAGGATGGCGAAGTTATTCAGAAGGACAAAGCGATGGACAAGATGAAACGGCCATTCAGTCATGTCTCAAAAGAGGAATTTCAAGAAGAATGTAACGAAGAATACATTGGGAGTTATGAAGATGATGGTGTTTACAATAACAAAGTTGAAGATGAAGAAGATGTGTGTAATGAAGACGAAGTTGAAGATGAAGTTGATGGCGAATTTAACATCAGATTTGATATGATTGACTACCCGGATGGTGCGTCATCTGATGATGATAACTTTAGTTTATTGGGGAAGCCTCGAAAAGAAGATGAAGATTCACCGACGTTGCCTCCTAAGAAGAGACCTCAAAATATTGCGATGAACGAATCGAAAGGATTTGAAGAGTATCTCAAGTTTGAGATGGCTTCGCTAAATATCGTTGTAGGACAGCGATACGAGAGAAAAAAAGAGTTGGAGATACGTCTGAAACTTCTTACGGTGAGGGAAAGATTTGATTTTGATGTACCAATATCCAATCCGGAAACGCTCATTGTGAAGTGTTGGGTAAATGGATGTAGCTGGAGAGTTCGTGCTTCTACACAAGGAAAATCCCCAGAATTCTATGTTCGTATCTACGATTCGGAACACACATGTTCTGTAACTGAGCGTTCTAATCGATCCTGACAAGCAATACCAGATGTTTTGGGAGTCTTATACAGGGATTTTCTTGGTGACATTGATCCGTCAGTTCTACCTAGACATGTCGGAGTAGCTATTAATAAGCAATTTGGTATCAAGGTAATACATTTAATTTCTTGAAATTCCTCTTTATTAGTACGATGCGGCTGGCTTAAATGTACGATGCAACTGACTTATCTATATGTACTATACGGCTGACTTATATGTACGATACGGCTGACTTATCTATACGATACAGTTGACTTATATATATTTTTTCATGATTGTTAATAGATGGATTACTGGAAGTCCTATAGGACGTTAAGATTTGCAAGGCAGATCGATTTGGGGACTCCTGAGAAGGGGTTTGAAGACTTACCTTCTTACCTCCACATGATAAAAAGGGCAAATCCAGGTACAGTTACGCGTCTTCATCTTGATGATTGCGGAAGATTCAAGTATTTGTTCATTGCATTTGGTGCGACCTTGAATGGATTTCCTTTTATGCGTAAAGTAGTCGTTGTTGATGGTACATTTCTCCATGGAAAATACAAAGGGACACTACTTACAACAGCATCTCAGAACACTACTTACAGCAGCATCTCAGGATGGTAATCTCATCAAATAACAATAAGTCAGCCATCAAAATATCAATAAATCAGCCATCACATATCAATAAATCAGCTATCAAATATTTTTACTTACATAATCATACAACTATCCGTAATTAGAGCCGGGAGGCCACTCGTTTTGCGGAGTGATGAGAACCTTGTAGAACTCAATTTCTGCAGGCGCTGATCCAAGTGGAGTAGACCTGATGAATAAACAAACAAACAATTATATTCAAATAGTGGTAGATAGCTCAATCAGAAATTAATCACTGTACATACTCATATGGTCTGAGGTAATTTAAAAGTTTCTCCAGTTTAGTCTGATCAACCGGCTTCAGTGGATCATAGATTGTTGGTGAAGGAACCAGACCGTTCATCATACACGTCAATCCATCATTTCCAATAAGCGGATACGATGGTGGTGGCGGAAACTTTTTCTTCGACGGAGTACCACCTTCATCTAGTTTTATAACAGCACCATGAATCGCGTCTAGTGCATTTCCCAGTAATGCATGCCTAAGCATGTCCTCTTCATTGTCAAATCCATCAGATTCAGTTGCTAACTGGTTCTCTTCTTCCAGATGTTGATCGATTATATCAACCACTGATTTCTCTTCTGCTTCTTTCTTCTCATTGATTTCTGCCTCATTCTTCCCATTGGTTTCCTTGTTGATCTCTTCTGCCTCTTTCTTCCCATTGATTTTCTTCTTCTTCTCTTCTGCGTCTTTCTTCCCATTGGTTTTCTTCTTCTTCTCAGCTTTCTGAAACTCCTTATCCAAATTGCGGATCGGCTGTATAAAGTAAAGAAAATAAATTAAAGGATTCGTATTGATTAAGAAATTATTTCTGGCATTTTTTAACTTACCGGACTAGTGACCTCCAATTAATCTTTCCCAATCTTTGAGTTGCCATCTTTAGACATGGATTGGTTTATTTCACCAGTTACTATGCGCTCTTTCATCTCCTTAAATTCTTTCTCTAACGTCTCAACTCTGTCTTCAACAGAAGTTATTATATGACCATACCGTTCGTCAACTTTTGTCTCAAGCCTACTTTCTATACCTCCAACCATTCCGCCAATATTTTTTTCCATATTCTCAAACCTTGTGAATAGTTTCTCCACCAGTTGCAGAAGGCCAGTGACATACACATTATTGTCGAAATCTTGTGAGTCATCCTTCTCATCTGCTAGTTTTTCACTAACATCAGCCTTTTTCTTCTTTTTCTTCTCCTCCACTTCTTCCCCACCAGCTACATGACTTTCTTTCATTTTGTGTTTCTTAGACTCTTTGACATCCCAATAACCTTGAACAAACTTATCTTGAAGTATGTCGACTATCAAGTTATGGAGTTCTACGTCATCATCTTTACAGTTATCTTCACCTTCCCACTTAGGATATATCTCATCCTCCGACTTCATAATCATCTTCCTAACACGGACCTACAAACATTGATAAGTCAGCCATCAAACATTGATAAGTCAGCCATCAAAATATCAATAAATCAGCCATCAAAATATCAATAAATCAGCCATCAAATATCACTAAGTCAGCCATCAAAATATCAATAAGTCAGCAAGAAAATACCTGGCCATGCTTTGCAATCTCCTGACTAATGACCGATTCTAAACTTGAACGTGTACGGACTCCACCCCATCGAAGGAATGGTACTTCATTGGGATCTCTTATTCTTCCAAAACGCTCTCCAAACACCTTAATTGATTCATATGCCCAAAACAATAGCGCGTGCACGCAACCGTTAACGGTGTATGAATTTCTTCATACTGAACAATCTTAACACCGTCAATGAGACATTGAAATGCAACCCGACCCCATGGATAACTCTGAATGTCTTTCATCTTTGAAGACTCTTTTTGCACTTTTTAGAGGTCGTCTAGAATTATGATGTAACCCATGAATTCCCATGTGTAGAATACATAACAACCCCAACATTTTCCGTTTTTCAAGACTCCATGGACGACACGTAGCTAATGCCAAAGCCAGTTCATCATACTTTGGTCCAACCCCTATCGGAACACCCAACTCTTCCCAGAAATCTGTGTATTCAGCTTCACACCTTTCAGTTGGCAGCGGATCTATGTGTAGCCCCGTACTCTCAGCAAATTCGTGCAAGCTAAACCTGATTGGTTGACCACCGATCACTGACCAAATCTCAGTCTCCTTCTTTACAGCCAACTGACGGGTGAGTAGATAATGTACAGTCTTAGCAGACCACACGTAATCGCTATCAACTAGCTTAGCCAGTAGTCCAACATGTAACTTTTTTATTTCATCCCACGCATCTTTTCCTATTGATTCTCTAACGAGAGTAAAATTGCCCAGCTGACAATTGTGATTGATGCTTCTATTCTGCAAAGGAGATTTCCCTTCTTCATAACGTTTAGGCGGGTACTTCTTTGTTCCATTAGAAGTATCCATATGTTCATAAAAACATAATCAACCATCATATAAACATAAATCAGCCATCATATAAACATAAATCAACCGCCATATAAACATAAATCAGCCATCATATAAACATAAATCAGCCATCAAATAAACATAAATCAGCCATCAAATATGTAAATCAGCTGTCAAGTGTCCCTAAATCAGCCATCAGTGTAAAATCATCAGACACGGGTTTTGAAATTAAAGGCCGTAATATGGCCGGAATATGAAAAATTAACTGAAAAACCCGCAAAATCGTTGACTTACAGTAGTTAGTTTCCCAATTTCAAACGATGAAAATCCTCCAAACCTTCGAAATGGGTGCTTAGGTGGTTTTCTTAATAGACGAAATGCGACTGCGGCGAGGCGGACGAGACGAGTCGCAATCGGAAAAGACGAACAGGCAACACCGAAGGTTCGGAAATCGCCCAGAGAATGAGTAATTAGTGATTAGAAGAAACTGAATCGTCATATTAGCAATTAGAAGAAACTGAATCGTCATATTAATTAATAATAAATCTCACTTAAATACATAAATCAGTTGTCATATAAACATAAATCAGCCGTAAATCTCACTAAAAAAAAATATAAATGGTATTATCGTTAATAACAGTTTTAAACTGCCTTTAATGAACATTTATTTTAGAGTTTGTATCATTTAAATAATATCAAAAAAGTATGTGTTACTCTAGTCATATCACCACGTTTTTGTGATATTTGAGTAATTATCTCATAAATAAATATGAAACAAACATAAAAACAGAAGGAAGACAAGACATCCTAAAACTAAAATAAAAGACCGAAAGATAGATATTAATGTTGACAAGGAAAAAAAAGATGGATGTTAGTGGTGCTGAGGATCGAACTTCAACAAATGCACCAGACAAATAACTAACTGAACTAAAATGCACTTGATAAATGTGGCCACTAAAATTAATAATATGTGGCATGAGGCGATTGCCTTTTTGTCTAATGGTAGGCACTGCTCTGCACTATCCGAATTTAAATCTGCATGATGTATGTAGATCTAGATGTATGTTATTGACGTTGTGGATAATTTTTGATGTTGTGGATAATTTCCATGTTCATGTATTAGCTAACCACATGCAACACGATACATAGAATCTAGTTTCATAAGATTAAGAGATCATTCGAAGTGCTATCTCTTCTATCAAATTACCGAGCGGGCTCTGAGGTCTACTAAGCACATAATGAGAGTTAAACATGTAGGGTTTTGTGCTAACTTTTTTTTAATTTAATCGATTTATACTTTATAGAGCTACGCTAACTAATTACGATATTAGATTAATCTTGAAAGTGACGACGTTAATGAGTTAAAAAAAATTATGGTCCTATAGATATAGTTGGGCAAATAAATTAACATAAAATTATTTTACTGTTGTGAATAAAAAATAAGAGATAGAGAAAATAGTTGTTATTTTATTCTATGAATAACTAAAGGTAGAGATAGGAATACAAAAACTTGGGGAACAAGTTTAACTCGGGAAATAAGTTTAGAATTTTCTAGAATATGATAGGCTTAATTTTGGGTTCGGTTCGGTTAATTTGGGTTTTATAAACTCTAGCCGAACTCAGCCGAAAGAAGTTTGGTTTGGTTTGTGTTTGGTTTGGGTTTAGTTTGGTTCGGTTTAGTTTGGTTTAGTTGTAATTTGATTTGGTTTTAGTTTGGTTAAAAAAATAATCAACTTGTAAAATAAAAATACGAAATGTAGACTTCGTCTAGTCATATGAAATATGTTCCAGCTAAAAAAAATCATTCACTAAAACCAAACTACCCAACTTAATTAAAACTAGATTCTAATCCGCACACCCGCGCGGGATAAAGTTTTTTGAAAACTAAATTTTGAAATATATAAAAGATGAAATGAGAAATAAAATCTAATTTAAACATAATTGATTCTGTTGAATTTGTAATTTTTAAGGTTTTATTGAGAGGATAATATTTTGTTGATTTGTTATACAATATATGTTTTGATGTTTATGTCATATTTCTAACTCGTGCTATGTAAAATCTAGATTCTAATCCGCGTTGTGTGCATGACAATAATTTTTATACATTGTTTTTGTGAAATTTATATTTAGCAAACACTAACAAAAATATTTGACTTAAATTTTAATGAAATTTTTTTATGATTATGTGATTTATGTAACCTTAAATTTTAGCAAAGTTTGCTATCTGACAAAAACTTAAATTGTTATAAAAAATTATATGATGTTATCATATGGTGAATATTAGTAGAATAGAAGTATGAGTTAGTTGAATATATATATCGATGTAATCTTAATTGTAAAATTTTTTATTATGTGAATTTAGATTACCACACAACTAATTATTTTATTGTTTTATTAAAATTAAATTTTGCAAATTATATATTTATGAGTGCTAAAATGGGCTAACCCGTCCGTTTAATCTGCCTCGAATCAGCACGCTATCTTGCATGTTTTGACAAACCAACCCACAAATGACCGCAATTGTGAAAACATAACTCTAACCCGCCTCACCATATTACCGTATAATATAAATATTTACTAATTTTGAATATTTGAAATTTTATCAAGTTAAGATATTTTTTAATAATAAGATTTATATGATTTGGTCTAATTATGGTTCAATTAAATAAACAGATTAAACTAAACATAAATTTTTAAATTTAGACGTCATTTAAAGTTTCAAATTCGGATTAAATTACATTCGTTTATGTACCAAGGCAACCACGTACAAGCATAAAATATACATTTATTCTCTACAATCATAGATTAATATTATTATATTTTAAATAAAGTAATCAATTAAATAGAGATTAAATATTATTTATAAATATTATAATTAATTAGAATATTCATATCTAACAATAAATATATTATGTAGATTATTTTTTTTTATAAAAAAAAATATTTGGCAACAGGTATAGTTTTTTTTTGTTCCATCGAAATGCATTAATTAAACTGATGAGTTTACAAAATCACTGTGTAAAACATCAGTGATAATACTTGGTACAAAGAAATGAAATACATAGTCCTGATTCTCCGGAATGGATTTCTTTGCCATCAAATATGCCGCCTTATTGATATCAGGTTTAATCCAATTGAATTCTACTTCATCAAACTTTTCCTGCCAAAGTTTAACTTCACGAACCCAATTATGAACGCTGAAATTCAATTTCCGATCATGAATCATATCCATCAGGGCTTTGTTATCTCCTTCAAATACTACAATCAACAATGCTGCATCATGATAATCAGGGCTTGTATTTCACTCTCTAGAGCATTCATAAGCATACGACCTCTAACTTGTCCTGCTCCATGGAAAGTTCCTCTATCATCCCGCACTATCCAACCAGTTTTTGAGTGTATATTACCCTGAACAAAGGACGCATCATAATTATATTTTATCCAACATGTTGGCGGTCTGGTCCATTGATGAGCTCTTGATATAGCCTGGAAATTTAGTGACGTCCCCTGATGTTGATCATCAAAGATACTCCTCTGCATTCATCCATTCGGTAGCATCGGCTCTAGCAAATCCCAGATTTGTTCCCCAAGGAATGTGTTTTTTCTGAAAGATCAGAATGTTTCTACTCCTCCATAATCTCCATAAAATACATATCGTAAGTTGTCGGATGTGTATCGATCTGGTAGAAGAATTGAATTCCAAAACTGCTTGGAGTTTATCGTTTAAAGAGGCTGTGATATCAAACATAATTGGGTTCGGGAGCCCAGAAGCTCTCCATGTGGCTTGGGCATATTCACAGTCGAAAAAGAGATTTTTTGTTGTTTCTTCAGCCTTGCAACAACGTTTACATCTTGAAATTTGGTTGATGTGTCGTCTTCTCAAATTCTCTCCTGTAGCTAATATCTCTGATACCATCTTCCATAGAAAATGTTTTATTTTTGGTGCCGTTCTTAATTTCCAAACTGCACGTTTGAGATGTTGATTACCTGGAATCGCTTCAATATGATTCTCTCCAGGTAAGTGAGTCGATAACCAATAACCCGATTTTACAGAATACATTCCATCATCGTTGTAGTGCCATCCAAGGAGATCTCTATTCACCTTAGATCAGACCTTAATGCCTTAAATTTTCTCAACAACCTCATCTTCAATCCATTCCCGAACTTTAGTTTCATCCCAACCATTACCACTACGATTAAATAACTGGCACACCTTAAGGTCATTATTAGCCATACCATTTGGCCGAGGAGGTCGAGGAGGTCGAGGAGGGTTAGTTGGGAGCGACGAGTCTTGCCATATATCAATGAGATTGCCGTCTCCAATTAAAAATCGAAGTCCTTTCTTCAGCAGATTCCTTCCATGTATCAAAGATTTCCATCCAAAGGAACTTTTAGATCCTAGATTGGCATTTAAAATATTCCCTTCGTGAAAATATCTTCCTCGCAAAACTCTTGCCATCAAACAATCAGGGTTATGTAGAATTCTCCACACCTGCTTTCCAAGTAGTGCCTTATAGGATTTAGTTTGTCTCCTTCTAGATTTCAAACTATGAAAAACCTCATGCGCAACAATAATATTGTCTGTGATCATTCTCCCTGGTATAAAGGCGGCTTGGTTCTCCGATATAATCCCAGCTAGATGTTTCTTCAGACGGTTGACTAAGATCTTTGAAATGATCTTATAAGCAACATTACACAGCGCAATAGCCTGAAATCAGTCATGGAGGTTGGTGGATGCACCTTGGGAATGAGGCAGATATTTGTATGATTATGGCATTGGTCCAAATTTCCTGTTGCGAAAAAGGCAGATACTTCCTGAAAAATATCAGCCTTGATGTCCATCCAAAATTTCTGATAGAAGTCTCCTGAAAATCCATCTGAACCCGGAGCTTTGTGTGGACCAATATCGAAAATAGCTTGTTGAATCTCTTCTTCAGGTACCTCCCGAATCAGATCTTGATTGATTTCATCAGTTACTGTCCTTTGAAAATCTAAGAACACTTCCTCTAGTAGATTATCATCTATCGTGGTGGAGGAGAACAGTTGTTGAAAATATTGTTTTGTCACCTTTCCAATCTCATTAAAACCTCTCTGAACCACACCATTACTGTCTTGAATTGTTGTTAATTTATTTCTTGCTCTTCGTGTTTTAGTAATGTTGTGGAAAAATCTTGTATTTCGATCTCCTGCCTTTAACCAGATTACTCTGCTCTTTTGTCTCCAAAACACCTCTTCATCGATATAGGCCTGATTTAGTTGCCTTCTGAAATTCTGTCTCTGAATGAGGAAACATAGAAAACCATTCATTATTTGCCATTGTACGATCCAGGCAGCATAAAACATGGTGAACACCTCTCTGGCCAGCCCAAGAGAAACGATCTCCAGTAAATTTTAGATCAGCCAATTCACAATTTCTGACGAATCGTTTAAAATCCTCGAAAGTACTCTCAGCTCTTTTCATGCCTCCTTTTTTCTCACTATTATCAAGGATTTCATTGAATCTCCAAGTATAAACCAAGGTTTTCCTCTTCTAGATATTCCAAACCGTTCTAATCTTTCCCAAGTATGATTCCTTAATCTGGGATTTGGGGTTGCCGTAAACAAAGGACAAGTAGAAACACTTTTCAATGATCTTAACTTCACAATTAATGACATTAGGGGATTGAAAGAAGACATCCAAATCAACATGCTGCTTCCAAAACAGAACTAGACCACCACTAATTAAGTCCTACTGGTGGAACCGAAACATAATTCAGAAATCCTAATTGACAATACATCTCAAACATAATTATCTTGCTGCTTTGTTTCTGACAGGCATATGATGTCCGGGAGATACTTTTTATTTATCTCCTTAAGGCGTCGAACTGTCAAGTCAATGCCTAGACCTTGACAGTTCCAATAGGTTGTCCTCATGGCGGAAGAGGTGGTTCAGGGCCCACCGCGCCTCCCTCGGTATCAGTGTTGGAGATGTCCTCTTTCTGACCACTGCTCTCTCCCAATCCTTGGCTGATGACTTTGTTATTTCTTGCAGAAGCATCTTCTCCTGAGAACTTTCTCTTTCGCTGACCAGTATTACCCATCTGCTCATCTTCTTCTGCCTGCATCAAGTCGGTTCCCTGAATCTCAGAATCCTTTGTAAATCTTCTCTCTCACTGATTGTGAGTTCCCCAGGTTCCAAATCCCTTCCTACCACATCACCAGTACTGTTAGCAAATACAGGTATCAGATTAAACAACTCACTCATTTCATACTCATCAGCATCCACTTTGGGAAAATCTTCATCCAGTCCAAATTCCCCAGTAGCCTCTAAAGCAAAAACTTCCTCAGCCGGCAACAGGTCTTCCTCTTCATCTTCGTCTTCCTCTACATTAGTCCTTGTTGCATATCATCACCATGTGGAATCTAGTTATTGATATGAAGGTTTCCATTACCCTGATTATCTGCTTGAACTTCCTCAGCATCCAATTCACGAATTTGTATCCCAGTTATCCACATAAATTATAACTGTATTTATTATTGTTTGGACAAAAGTGTCTCTGTTTGAATACTATAGATAAAATGATGGAAAAATTGTATCGTAGCTATATAATTGAATTAGTTATAGATTAATCATAATCAGAGTTTTTTTTTATAAAAAAAGTGGGAATTAAAAAAAAAAAAATGAAAACTGGGTCTGGATTTAGTTAAAGATCCACAATATGTTCATATTTTTTTAATATCGTTAATTAATTAACAAAATAAACACATTGGTTCATCTGTCCGGTTTGGGTTTAAACCGAATCGGACTGAATTATTAGAAAAACTTCAACCGATTTGGTTATGTATAGAGTATGGTTTGGTTTGGGTCGGTTTAAGTTCGGTTGGTTCAGTTCAGTTTTTTGGCCCACTATTAACGGGGGATTCACATATAACTATTCATAATATTTACAATTTTTCTCATTATTTATTTGTTTCCAAATATCTCCAAAACAACAATAAAAAACCAAGAGAATGAGGAGATAAAAAAAATTATGTTGTTAATTAGGGGTGATACAAGTTTGAGTGAATTGGCTAGAAAACCAAACCTACTCCTGAAATTAGCAAAGTAACCAAATGGACATCGAAAATTTGAATCACTGTGTGCGTTGTCATATGTAATGATGAAAATAACTTTGGATATATTCGCCACGTATATCAACTTTTATATGAATAGGGGAGTAATGATTACTGCAACATACACCCAGATTTTGTAGGATATTGTAGGCTCCTATTAAAAAAATAGAGGATCACTGAGGCAAGTTGCAAATGTATTCTTCTCTCTCCTTCCCATATATCTTACATTTGTTGAAATTCATTTGACATACAATGTAACATTAGATATTATCGATAGATAATTAGTTATCAACTATTTTACTTGTAAACCGTGTAATATTAAATTTAACAGACTAATTCAAATTCTCAGAAATTAGTGGATATTCATCATTTGACACAATGAAAAACTGGCTGGCGTTTTGCTGTGTTTATCAATTAGGGGTGGGCATTTGGGTTTAATTTCGGGTTCGGTTCGGTTCGATTGATTTGGGTTGAATAAAACTCTAGCCGAACTCATTGACTCATAAGATGTTATAAAGACAATTAGATCTTATGTATATACGTTACAGTTACGAGTTACATGTTTTGTTACTGGTTAACAATTATTATATGAGTATATGAACACATAAATTTACATCTAACATTATTGTTGTCACGGTAAGGAACATGTTAGATTGATAACAATAATGGGTTATATAGATTGTTAAACACATAGAATTACCTCTAACGTATTGTTTCACACGGTAACTGAGTTATTAACTCGTTAACTGTCATGTTGCGTGTTAGAATTTTATAGTGAATTTGACTTTCGTTGTGGATTTGATTTCAACAAAGAAATATAGTGAATCGAGTCGGGCAAACAAGGAAGAACAATATAGTGCATGGAGGATCATGATAGCCCAATGGCAGTTGGCGGCATTATCCGGTTTTGTAATGATGAGGACACAATTATGCATCCAACGGGTTTCAGACCGATAATTGCGAACATGAGCATGCCGACACTAGTGATAGCAGGTACATATTGTGTTTAACCCGCTAAACATTATATTAGTTGAGTAAGCGTATTATTATCCGGTAAAAAAATAATTGTTTATAATTCCTTTCAGGTCAAGTTGCAAGACAAACAAGAAGTGACATGTTGTATGGATGAGATAAATGATTGCTAAACTATATATTGGATATGGTAAAGTATATATTAATTGTGATAAATATTGATGTAGTGGTTAATGTTTTGCGTTGCGTAACTGGCTCATCGATCCAACCAATGGTGGATGTCAAAGTGAAGTATATAAAAGGCAACTGAAATATTACACGGATAAATATTACACGGATAAATCACTGTTTGGTCCACTAAAGATTTACTTGTCCCATCCAAAACATTTGACTCAATACAAGTATTAGGCTACATTTTTATATATCAAAGGTAACAGAAGTATTACCCAAATAAGTCACTGTTTGGTCCACTAAAGATATACTTATCCCACCCATCAACTCGTCTTCTTCTTCTTGTTGGGTTTTGGGTATTTGACACATCGGAGACCAGTGACGACCGCAAATCGACGGGCTCGAGTTTCAAAAAATTGTTTTTTTTTGCGCATCACCAGCCCCGGTTACTAAAGGCACTGATTATCGCCATCATCAGTCACCACCATAGTCCGCTTCTTAAATTTATGTGTGTTGTTACCGCTCATCATCACCATCGTTCACCACTACCGTCGATCGTCACCACCGCCACTGGTCATCACCACCGTAGTGTTCGTTTGATTTGTTTTCCTAATCGCAAGTATTCGATCGGGTGACTAGTTCTTTTCCGGCAATTCTAAAAGAGGGAGAGAGAGAGAGAGAGAGAGAGAACCAATTAGATGGTACAACTGAAACATCATATGAAACGGTTAACTATGCTATCAGTAACATCATATGAAACAGTTAACAAAAATGTTAACATCGATAACTTCATAAACAGACCGTTAACAACAAGTAATGGTCATTTAACTCGCTTGTTGTGTTCGATAATCGACGCGTTAACCACTAGTCGCAATTAGAATTTTTGTGTTTACCTTTGGTAGCATCAATTTGCTCCTCTCAGCGATGTGGTGGATGTCTTCGTTATTCACAGATGTGTGTCATTCCCATGGCTAATTACACTGATACAAATGATATACTGCCCAAAACTTTACGAACCAATGAGTATGGCGAACTCTCGAAGAGAAACCCTAACTGCTCTGCCAGTGAACAAGATCCAAATTGTGTTTTTTGGTTACCTTTAGCAATCGAGTGATGATATATTGACCAAAACTCCCAGATAATGCCGGCTTCTCCGCGGTGGCGATGAGTTTCCCGAAAGGTGATTTTCGGAGAAAATCTTTCTCGTCTTCATCTAGCACGGCGAGGATGTTGCTGATGGTTTTAGTTTTGTAATACGAGTTGACTCTGTCACCAGCCGGTTCTTCTCCGGCGGCGAAAATTCTGTCCGGCAGTGTCGCCGTCGTCATTTGCTGGAGACTGAAGATAAGGTTAGTCCGTGAAATGCGATTATATAAAAAATAAATTAATTGGGTCGGCTTCTCACCAATTCGCTGCAAGACTCTTAAGATATTTTCCTCTCGATTCGTAAAAGCATTGATCTGAAAGTTTTTTCCCCTCCTAGACAAAAAAAAAAGTTGCTTTATGTTTGGATAACCGATGCGTCGAGTGCAAAAAAGTCCCTCTCGTTGGCCTAGTAGTTTCTACGTTTCTTAATAATAGTATATGCCTACACTGACACAAGATCTAATTATATCTACTTAGTGTACCTATAATAGTAGGGATAGTTTGGTATTAAAAATTTAGAAACAGTGCGTGAAACAGCGTTTGGTTATATTCCTAATTTGGCTATGTTTCTTAGCCAACAAATGCAATTTCTCTACAAGTTTCTACTATCCGACAAATCCCTCAAATCAATATCTTTGGTTAATGAATCCGAAAAGTCAATAGCTCTGAGTCATTTCGGATCCGCTCAAATTTCGTATCGACACCTTTATTCACCATTTCCATCGAAAGACGGTGGTAAATATCTGTATAGAACCGATCTTCCATGTACATGCCACCATCTTCTTCGGATAATGTGGTCATTTCACGCCAGTGAGAGAAATAGAAAGGTGGCAAAGTTCCAGTTAAGTCATTATGTGAAATATCGATGATTTTTACACTTTGAAACCCAATGGACACATGGGGATGATACAACGGCCCGTAGAATTCGTTTGATCGTAGGATCAAGACATTTAACCAAGACAGAGAAATTGTTGCCACTAAGAACAAGAAAATCGAGTTTGACTAACTTTGATATAGAGGTGGGGATTGACCCAGTGAAATTGTTGCCACTAAAATCTAAATATCCAAGATTGATAAATTTTGATATGGATTTGGGGATAGGGCCATCGAATTTGTTTTGATCAAGGGATAGAGACTGAAGCTTAGAGGACGAAGATATATTACTAAATTCTATAGGTCCCTTGAACTGGTTTCCCGACAAACTAACATGTGTTAACGAAAGAATCATGAACAAAGATGTAGGAAAGGGCCCGGAAAATGAGTTTCCACTCACATCAAAATGCTCCAAGTTGTGGAATCCACTCATGTCAGGTGGAAGCGTGGATTCGAATTGATTATGGGTAATGCTTAAGAAGGACAAACTGGTTAAATTTAGAAGTATAAGAGGGAAATTTTCACCCGTGAATTGATCTCTATAATATTATTTAAGAAGACATTTTTTAAAATGAACTTTGTTTTGTAGATTATTACATGAAATGCCATTACAAATATTATAGAGATAATTAAAAAAAGAAAGGATATAATAGTCTTTTACAATTAGCGATGAAAATATGGAAAGTATTAATTTTGCTAATATTAAGAAACCGAATTGGTTTAAGAAACCGAATTAAAAAACGTAATTTGGTTTTATTAATGTTGCTAAGAATTATAAAACCGAATTGGTTTGGTAACGTAGAATTTTTTAAAATTTAATAAACTGAATTTTAACGTAGAACTTTTTAATTGGTTATTTGGTAAGTTAAGAAATCGAATTGGGATGATTATTTCTAATTAATTTAATAAATCGAATTTGGCCCCGATTATTATCAATAAAACTTGGGAAATACAAAAATGGAACGAATCAAAATAAAATTCAGTTCCTAATTCATACATGAAATCTAAAACCGACAATTAGGCGAGGAAACTGAATTTGGTTTATAATATATTTACTTTATTTAGCTGTAAATATTGGTTTCTAAAAATTATCAATATACATCATCACGTTATTCTTCTGTACGTTATTCTTGTGTCCTTAAATATACCCATTTCCTTTTTAAATATGAAATCGAAATTTAATGACACGATAACTATTCTCTTTACAATTTTTTTGAATATGTTCTATTCTTTTATGGTATGAACTCATAAATGAGTTATTCACAATTAAGAATTACATCTTCATTAAATAGAGACATTTAATATATTTAAATCGGTTCTATTCTTTTATGGAATGAAAATATACAACATAAAATTTTCGGTGATGCACATTTAATATATTTAAATCGGTTCTATTCTTTTATGGAATGAAAATATACAACATAAAATTTTCGGTGATGCACTCATAAAATTTTAGAATCGTATGTTACCAAAAACATAGTGAATATCAGATTAACTTGGCTAGCAAGTTAATGTAAATTATAAAATTCAATGTATCTTACCTAATTATCATACACCATTATAAAAAGCCCCGTTCGTAGAGCATTAACGATCACATATCTCTTTGATCTTACAATCCATCTAAACTAAATTATAACGTGTAGAAATGGCTGCTTCTCTACCCATCTCCTACCTC
>PKMM01025834.1:0-58443 GCA_002933915.1 Eutrema heterophyllum | reverse complement strand
CGGATTTTGAATCAAGTCATTCGGACATGTGGTACGGAAGATATGCCCTATTTACCGAAGCTATATCTGACTGGCCGTGAAGATGTCGAACAATACCGACCAGCATTGGGTCGGTACCATGGGTCGGTATTGCTCCAGAGACTTATACCGATCAGAAGCCCTTCTCAACACCGACCCAGATAAGCTCGGCATGAAGGATCAGGAAGATTTGTACCGACCCATTCTGGGTCGGCACAAACCAAGCGGCACAAACACGGCAGTGCAGACCAACCCATTTGTATCGGCAGAACGAAGTGGATCCAGTCCGATTTAGCCTTGACGGTCTTCATGGACGTTGTCGAGGAATGAGTTAGCTTGCCATAGCAGTTGGAACGAGGGCATTGGGATAAGTGGTTCAAGAGATATCGCGAGTTTACCGAAGGTGTATCCGTCTGGCCGCGAGACCAACGCCGACCAGCATTGGATCGACACAAGAAAAGATTAGTACCGACCTGTTCTGGACCGGTACTAATTGGTCGGTACAAAGGCAAAGATTAGTACCGACCTGTCCTAGCTCGGTACACTTGGTCGGTACAAATCCACTTCCAAATCCGTCCCATGAAGCCAGCCGAAGTGTCTTGAAGATCCGGCAGAACGAAGGGGTTCCGGTCAGATTCAGCGTCCATGATCTTCATGAAAGATGTAGCCAGATGAGTTATCTGTCTAATGAAAGTGGTTTGAGGTCATTCGGATATGTATCCCAGAAGATATCGCGATTTTACCAAAGATATGTCTGTCTGGCCGCGAGACCAACACCGACCAGCATTGGATCGACACAAGAAAGATTAGTACCGAACTGTTCTGGACCGGTACTAACTGGTCGGTACAAAGTCAAATATTAGTACCGACCTGTCCTAGCTCGGTACACTTGGTCGGTACAAAACAACTTCCTAATCCGTCCTCGTGAAGCCAGCCAAAGTGACTCAAAGATCAGGCCGAATGACGAACTTACACTCGGATTTAGCTTCGGAAGTCTTCATAGAAGTTGTAGCTTATTGAGTTAGCTGACTTATGGAAGTTGTTGCATGTCATTCGGATCCGTGGTTAGAAAGATACGTCAGATTTATCAGAGACATGTCTGTCTGGCGTCCAAACGAGTGCTGCTCCCAATACGACTTCTGAAAGATCAACCCATACGAAGGGTTTCCAATCCGATTCAGCTTCTACGTTCTTCATGGAAGTCGTAGATATATGAGTTAGCTGTCGCCTGGAGGTGGTTTCAGGTCATTTGGATACGTTTTTCAAGAGATATGGCGATTTTACCAAGTGTATATAGACCAGTACCGACCGACTCCCGTGCGGCACACTCCGACCGGTATGACACCAGGTACTTGTGCCGATCCACTGTACCAACCCAGGACTGGTCGGTACAGACCTCTAGAATCAGCAAAACCCTAGTTTTGGCCGGGTCAATACCCGGTTTGTCCCGGGTTGACCCGGTCCGACCCCACTTGCCTATATAAGCCAAAAACCTAATTTTTCACATCTTATCTAATTTTCTAAGATCAAAAACGTGTTCTTGATATTTCTTAGAGGATTTTGGTGGCTTTGTAAGAGATATCTTGATTTGAATGAGAGTTTAAGTCATATCTTCTTTCTTAATCATCTTTTACTCATTAATTATAGGATTTAACATGTTCTTCATAGAATTTGTTGGATTCACCATGGTTAGTGAGTAGAAACTCTTTGGATCATTGGGTTTGGTAGATTTAGGGGATTTCTTGGTTAGTCTTTGATGTCTAGGGCTTAATTAACATGTTTCCTCTCTTATTTGATGATCTTAATGCTATGTTAGGCTTGAGAAAGATGATCTAGAACTAAAGGCATTTCATGCACACTAAATGTTTGATGAAATGCCTAGTAGAGTTAAATAAGAGGATTCTCATACTTAGCTCATGAGAGTGATTGCCTAAGGTGATTATTAGCTACTAGAACTTGAATTTAATGTTTGCTAATTACTTAATCACAAATGAGAGTTTGTTCTTGATTAGGTAATTAGTGAAATGATTAGTGCTAAGAGATTAGATTAATCTTGATTAGTGTTCTAGGCTTAAGGAAATGAACTTATGTGATTTATTTGACATCATCAATTAGCTTGGATTCCCCCAAATCAATTACCTTACCCAAAGATCTCTCTTTTAATCATTGTCAATCTCGTTTAGTGATTGTCTTTTGCTTATTTGCTTTCAATTACATTAGGTTGCTAGAATTAAAACCAAAACCGCTTTATTTGCTTAGCTTATATAGTTTCTTGCATTCCTAGTGTGTTAACCTTACACCTCCTTGGTTCGATACCTCTTATGCTACAATAGCATTTAGAGTAATTGACTCAAAGACTTGCAAAAGTCAGGTATCAGTCTTCCTCATGAACACCCCATGGATCACATTGAGAGATTTGAGGATTTGGTCACTAGCATCAAGTACGATGGAGTTTCCTATGATTTCCTCTTATGTAAGATTTTCCCGTACTCTCTTGGTAGGGATGCAGCTTACTGGCTGAAGCAGTTACCTCCTGGATCACTGACTACTTGGGAGGAGACTAAGAACGCGTTCCTGAATAACTTTTATGATGATGCGAGATCCGAAGAGCTCAGGAACAAGATCTCCCAGTTTTCTCAAGGAGCGACTGAGGCGTTTAAGGCTGCTTGGATACGATTTAGGTCATATCAGAGGGATTGTCCACATCATGGGTTCACTAAGGTTCAGTTGATGGGTATTTTCTTCAGAGGGATTGATTGGAGGTATCAGATGGCCTTAGATGCTGCGAGCAATGGAAATTTCAACACCAGATATCCTGAAGATGCTTATGTGCTAATTGAGAACTTGGCATCTAGCAACAGCACCAAGAATGCAGACTTTGAGCGGAAGAAGCAGGCTGGGAATTTAGATGGATCGCAGATTGCTGAGGTTCAAGCTAAGCTGGATTCAGTGCACAATCTTTTGATGGGTAAGACGAAGAAAGCTGTTCACTTTGCTGATGAGGATGAAGTGAAAGGTGTTAACTACATTGGTGGTGCTGGATTTCAAAGTCAAAGGTATCAAGACCCACCTCACCCACCCAAAACTCCTGAAAGCAAGGTTGAATCTATGCTTGAACAAATTCTTGAGGGACAACATAAGATGACAGTGGATTTCAATGGGAAGATGGATGCTATGTACACATACCTAAATGGAAAGATTGAAGCTCTTAGCATTCATCAGAAGAGACTGGAAACTCAGGTCGCTCAGACTGCAGCAGCTGTGAAGAGGCAATAAGGTTTTCTTCCAGGGAAAACAGTGAATCCAAGGGAACACGTCAATGCAATCACCTTAAGAAGTAATGAAGAGGTCGATCTAGGAGTGGAAATTGGCCTAACTGCAAAGAATCTCGTCGATCTTGCTGAAGATGACGACGATGAGGCTCCCGAAATCGCCATAGTATCGATCGATACCACCCAGCATCGGTCGATACCCGTCCAAGGATCTGCCAAGGACGTTTCGAAGCAACAAGCATCGATCGACACCCCCAGTGTCGACCGATACGGAGACCGAGATCGAGAAGCCTTGTATCGATCGATACCAATCTGGTATCGATCGACACCCCTCGCAGACTGAGCCAGAAACTGTGAAAACACCCAAGATTGTCGAGGAAAGGGTTTACAAGCCTAAAGTGCCATATCCTATACCACCTAGACACCTCAGAGGTCCCATCTCTGCAGAGAAATTGCTCGGTTTTGAGAAGATGGTAAGGAGGATTCCCCATACGATGTCTTTTGAAGAAGCTTTGGAATACCGCCCTTTGCTTAGTCAGTTCTGAGATTGCAGAGAAACTGAATAAGAGATTAAGGCACTCTTCATCAAGGCAAGAAGTACACCACCTCCATTGAAGCAGTTGACTAAGAGAGAAGACCCAGGAAAATTTTCAGTTCCATGCTCTATCTCTAGAGTTGAATTCAAAGAATCTCTCGTTGATTCAGGGTTTAGCGTCAATGTCATGTCAAGGGAAATTGTAGAGAGGTTGAGAATTGGTATTAGATATGCTGAGATGACTCTCACATTCGCAAACTCTTCCACCTCAATTCCATATGGTACAATCCCTGATTTGCTTGTTAAAGTAGGAGATTGTCTGGTTCCTACTGATTTTCAGGTTGTGGAGATGAGTGAACGATCTAGTACGCCTTTGATTCTTGGAAGACCGTTCATGGCTACAATTGGTGCAGTTATAGACACGCCTAGTAAGAGAATCTCCTTCTCATACATTGACAAAGAGGTCTCATACAAAGTCATTCCTTTTGGAAGAGCTCCCAAACATATCTCTTGCATCACCGTTGTTACAGGAGAGACGTTGATGGTTGATCTTTTGGAAGAACCTTATGATGAGCCAACTGTCATAGACGTTTTAGATGGTCCTTCTATCATCACGAAGAGAGACATCAAAACGGCTAAGGCAAAGAAGAAGGTGAAGAGCAAAAGAGTCCAGGGTGCTGCCTATATGACTTTAACCCCTCAGAAGTGTGATGGAGATTCGATTGAGTATAAGGTGAAGTGCAAAGGAACCTCAAAACCATTCTCTAAGGCTAGAGTTATTCTTACTTCGGAGCTGAAAGAGAAAGGAAAGGAGGTTGTGGAGAGCATGTTGAGCAGAACTCTGAAGCTGGAAGTGTCTAGTTGTAGAACTTGCCTGGAAGTAAGTTCTCAATTTTCTTCTGACTGATCACCTGAGCCAAAGTCAAGCTAGTGACGTAAAACTAGCGCTTGGTGGGAGGCAACCCACTGGTAAGTTTGTACATAAGTTTTTCCTTTATTTTTGTTTTTGGTTTTGTGTCTTGTGTTTCACGTGCAACAAATTCAGAAGAGCAGTATCGATCGACACCCACCCGGTATCGATCGACACCATCCACACGCCAAAGGAGCTGGGTATTTCTTAAGGGACCGTGAGCAACAGATCGATCGATGTCAAAATTGTTTCGACCAATATCCCGTGTATCGATCGATACCAGCCAGCATCGGTCGATACTCGTCACCCATGTACGCCTCCTTCGCTTTTCACCAATCCACTCAGCTCTTCTGATTTCTTTTACCAACTGTAGGCTAGATAACACTGGGGACAGTGTTGTTTAAGTCTGGGGGAGGTAGTTGCTGACAACGTTTTTGTTTTTCATAGAGTCAGTCATTTTTGTGTCAAATTTGTTTTATTGAGTCAAAATTTTGTTGGAGATTATGATCTTGTTCTTGAATCTACTGTTTTGACTTTGCTTCTGAGTGTCCATTGTTACAGAACTAGTTTTAGATCGGACTAATGAAAAATCCAAAGGTTGACCAGTTGACTAGAAAACACCCATGTTTCCAGTGGAGTTCATCGAAACCTGAGCCAAATTTTTGCACTTCATCGATGTGGTTGATGTACATAGGGCTTGATTCCTCATTCATATCTGACAAAGGAACCCATGTGTTTAAAGTAATGGTATATCTCTCCCCTGTTATAAGTTAATAAATAAGAGCATAAAAAGATGAAATGATTTTCTTATGAGTAGAGGGCTAGGAAAATTTCCAGCGATCCCATTATTCTACTTGTGAGGGAATGATCACACAAAGGTTGGAAGCGAGGTAAGGAAAATTTCCCGTGATACCACTATTCGCCTACGCCTTTGATACATAGAGAGGGAAGAACCGGGGATTCGGTGGCAAACACCATTAATACTCGCATTTCAGACCTTAACGTGTATATGTGGATCTAAAAAAAAAAGAGAAAGAACAAGATGAGAAACAAGTCTGGGGGAGAGAAAACAATACCAAAATTGTGAAAATTGGGTAGTTCTTTTGTCATGATATTGTATGGGAAAGAGTCTATAAGGTTCTTGACATTGATTACAACGATGAAACTGGCGATGATGGTTTAGAAGGATGAAGCTGAGAGATTATGTGTGGAGTCTGGGAAAGCTGCGAATGTCCACGGAGAAGTACATGGTGGTTAGATCTGGAACTGGTAAAGTGATGAGAAGACTTTAGGAAAAAGGGTTATTGCAGTAGTTCAAGAACAAGTGAGTCTCTGTTGTTTTCGAACCTCTTTCTCTGGTTTAGTTTTCTGTTTGCTTGAGGGCAAGCAAAGGCTAAGTCTGGGGGAGTTGATATATCATGGTTTTTACCCCTTTTTTACCATGATATAAGTCCTTTCTATTGAGTCTTTCTAGTGTTTTTGGAGTCTTTCTAGTGTTTTTGGAGTCTTTTAGAGTCTTTTCAGGTTTTAGGTACGTTTGGAGCATAATTGGAGATATTGAAGTATTCTGGAGCTTTTTGGAGCAAAGCAGAGATCATGTAGCTGAGAAGTTGATTTGAAGCCCGAGTATCGACCGATACCCCTTATGGTATCGATCGATACCGACTGCAGAGAAACACAAGTTGCGACTTTTCTGAAGTTTGAAGAAACTGCTCCTTGGTCCAGAAGACTTTAATAATTACAATAAGCCACAAAACGTGTTTTAGGTTCTTAATTAGGTTTTTTAGCCACTTTTGTTGACTAAACTTTATTCTACTCTGGTTTTTGGTAGAGAGAGATTTTGAGGGAGACAAGTCAGAACTCTGTTCATCTGAGAGAAGATTTCGAACACTTGTTTTACTCTCTTCTTTTTATTTGATTTGATGATCTATTCAATCATGTTGCTTGTTTCAATCTTCATGTTTGAGTAGATCCACTTTTAGGTTTAGGGTTTTCTCATAAAAGATTTCATTGAGTGCTGGTAATTGATTAGTTAGGATTCATAATCTAAATTAGTTCTTCACCATAGGTTATTCTCAAAGCTAATTCTAGGTTGATGAATCTGGAACTTAGATCTTAGGTTAAACGATTAGGCACGACAGTGCAATTGATAATCTGACATAACTTAGGATGAGCAAAATAGCTATCCGCAAGGAAATTTGGTTTAGTTGTTTTGTGAACATATCAAACCTGAACTTTAAAGCTTGTTTTGATCTTTAGGATTTGCAAAGAGATTTGGAATTCTAGGATTTAGACTTAGATAGTTTTCGCAACGAGAGTTGGTTAGCTATACTTTAGTGATTTGAGTTCAAGAACCGTGCTAAATCTGAATCATGTTAGTTAGTTTATCTACATTCATTGAATTCTTGAGAAATACCCTGAAATTGACTTACAACTTGTTTAATTTACGCACTCGCATTTAATTACATTGTTTGGTTTAGCTTAATTCGAGTCTATATAATCTATTGTGCGACTTTCTTGAGTTCTTGTGTTCGACCCCTACATATACTACAACAACTGCTTTAGTACTAATTTGAGTATATCAGTAGTATTCGCATATTTGTAGTTTCAAAACTCTTTTCAGGTTCCTTAGGCAAAACGATGCAAATTGGAAAAAAACCGGATTTTGGACAACTTCATACCGTCAGAAGTTTGACATCCAATGGAGACCTTCTCACCGTCCGAGCACACCCAAATTTAGATACAAGATAGAAGGGTGAACGACCTTTCATACCCAGTTGGTTTTAAGACAATCCAACGGTTAGATCTCAAGATACATCCAATTGACTGAAGGCATGTTTTGTAGTCTCGCGAAAGAAGCAAGAGACAAATTGAAGTTTCAACAGCATAGGCCAACCACCGCGGGTCCAAACTTTCTGGACGCGGCGAAGACACTCTTGGCCGCGGGTCTAGCTTCTCCAGCCGCGGCAAAACACCCTTTGGCCGCAAGTCCAAGCCACGCACACGGGGTGAACCAGAACGACCCAAGATCATCTAGTTCGAAGCCCATCTTCAAGCCCACATCGTTTTCTCTTCAATAAACCCTAAGGACGCCTAAAGCAAGAGTTGAAGACATATAAATACTTGTTTTAACAGCCACAATTTCGCATCCCCCTCTCATTACACTTTCAGACTTGTTTTGCACCAAACTTTTTCTCTTGTTCTTTGTTCTCTGTTTAGGGAGATAGAGATTTCCCTTGAACCCTTTCGTTTGATTTCTTATCTATTGATTATGCAATTCAGAAACCTTATTTTGTCTTGCATGGTCGTGGCTGAGTAGTTTGCCCGTTGGGTGTAGGGTTCTCAAGGGGCTCTCATGGATCGATTTTTGATTAGGGTTTAGTGTAGGATATCGATTAGGGTTCTTCGTTCTATCCTTATTGTTAATGCGTTTGCTTGATTAACCATCTTAGCAACTGAACTTAGGTATTTTATAGCTACGAAAGTACTGAATCTATTTGCTTGACCTAGGGTAGACGAGCAAAAGCGTCACAAGATTTCGAAAGTATACTTGTGGAGGAGTTGTGAGCGTTAACGACCTTTGAGTATAATCATAACTTTTTGCGCGGCCAGAGACGAAAGCTACTGGTCGAGTACTAAAGTTATCGGTGTGTAGGACGTACGAAAGTAGACTACACACAGTGTCCGTGTTCCAAGTTCAAGAACCAAAAGACGAGAAAAGTCGCATTAAATCCTAGTGAATTTCTTATGATATTTCGACCATGATTCATAGAGAGTTCCCGAATGCCCAACGCTTAGTTTAATAACTTACAACCTCGATTTTATTCATTCCCTTAGCTTACTGTCTTCTTTACTTTCTAGCTTAGATTAGTTTTATTTATTCGCTTAGTTTAGTTTAGTTTAAATTTCCAACACTCGTTCTGTGACAAAAACCATAAACTTTATTCTCCTTTTAGAATTCCTTACTAACTCTCTTTCTAAGGTCTCGCAGAACAACATTCCCTCCCTGTGGATTGATACCTTAAGTACTACAACGCACATCTGTGCACTTGCAGCATTTAAGGTTTACAAATTTAAAACCTAAGAGTCTCGGAGAACAATCCGAGCGCATCAAGTTTTTGGCGCCGTTGCAGGGGAGAAAACGCTACCGTTTCTATCACACCTTAGAGGTTAGTAAATCGACTCTAGAACAAACTTTTTCTTTTTGACTTTTGGTTTTGTTTTTCTTTGTCTCAGGCTTTGAAATATGAACTCGCCTCTAGAGCGAGATTGCTAGTACGAGCGGGGTTACTACGACCCATCTTGCGCTCACTACTGTCACGACTCACACTCCAATTGTGGCTCATCCTACATGGATCGGAAACCGGCACCGACCATCTACTCTCAAGGACGCCACGAGGCTCCTCATTACCGAGACAAGCCTTTTGTGTCTCCCGTTGGCAACTCTAGACAACACTCATACCGTCTTCCTCATCAACTCTTGAACCAGCACGATGAGAGCTTGGAATTCAGCGCTCGACTGAAGCGACTCGAAGACATTATCAACAATACCATAGAATCCTAAGCCAAGTTTGGAGCCACATTAAATGAGAAGATAGACTCCATCTCCGTCGAATTCAACAAGAAGTTCGATGACCTTACTGCCACGTCAAAGTCTTTGAAGAACATACACTTAAAGATGCTACAACACTCAACAAGAGGATGGAACTCGTTGAAGAAGAAAAAGGAAGACAAAAGTTCGATATCCGAAAAGCTAGTGATGGAGTACGTACCTTGAATTACAAGCTTGATGATTTGGATAACTTTGTCAATGACAACAGCAACACCACCTATGACTACGCCCTTGAGCTGTGGGAAGGCGTATGAGAAGTTAAAGACAAGACGAAAGAGCTCGACCTTATGCTAGATCAACTCATTTACGCTATCGATGAAGTGGAAGAGAAAGTGGAGAAACTTTCTAAAAATCGTGAGGAACATGATTAAACAGTTGATGATCATGTTCCTGACCTGGAAGAGAAGCCAAATGACTCCCAAGAACAAGAAAACACCAAAGCAGATGAAGAAGACGACGAACCGAACAAGTCCCCACGGACTCCTCTCATCACGGTCGCGAGCCTTCCAGCCGCAGCCAACTGCCTATTCGCCGCGCCTCCGTCCATCCGACTCGCGGCCGCGCCCCCTTCGACCGCGACTCCGCCTTCTCCACACGCGGCCAGCTTCTGCTCGATTTCCCTTGAGCCGTGCGAGTCCCATTCACCATTCTTCGAGCAAGCTGCTTTCTCCATAAATACTCAAACTTCAGATGAGCCTCCAAGCAACGTGGAACCGGATTCCTATGCACCTTGCAAGGTGATTCAAGCTCATGAAGAAACATCATCCTCTTCATTAACAACACCTCAAAGAAGTCCACCAAGGAGGATTTATATGCCATATATGCCTTACTCAGCCTTTGAAGCAACACCTCCTGCAAGCCCAATACCAGAAGAACCAAAGACGCAGAACATCACCCGAGAGAGATTGATCGATTTCAACTACTTCGTGAGATCAATCCCGATGCATATCTCTTTCGAAGAAGTTTGGGAAGGAGGTCGTCTATAAGAATTCTTCCGCTACAGCATGGATAGCAAGAAGGCATTCACACTTACTTCAAAAGGGCAACACATCCATCAATGCCCTATGCTACCTCTTACGCTATCCGAATCTATCATCCTGAGAAGTATTGAGAGTATCCGAACAAGATAAGCCAAGAGAAGTTAGAGGAACTCAACAACGTGGTCCGTAATCTGCCTCGTGGTACTACTTTTGCTAGAGCTTGCATGGACCACATGATTGGTCACTTCTTTTGTGAAAGCAAAGAATCCGTCAACGAGATAGAAGATCTTTTCACGAATGCTATGAACGGAAAACCCGTTAGGAGTCTCCATAAGATCGAAGAGCAAGGTCAGTTCTAATCACTTGCAATATACGTGGAGTTGAGTTTAAAGACGTTATTTATGATTCTAGAGCTTGCCTAAGCATCATGTCAAAGTCTAACGCCAAATGCATTGGTCTCAAGCACGTGCATTGTACCCGAACAAGGCTAAACATGGCCGATGAGACTTATGTCACACCAAAGTGGATCGCCTATGATATGCCAATAAGGATTGGAGATTGCATAGCACTGATATCTTCATATTTTACATGTTCTAGCATACGTTTTACCTTGAGTTTTGTGCCATTTGCATGCATAATCATGATTTTGTCTTGCATTTAGGTCTCATTTAGAGTTTAGGACATTTTCATTAGGTCCTAGAGAGTTTTTGCATTCATTTGGAGTGTTTCTAGGTGTCTTGGAGACATTTGGGATGATTGGAGTAATTAAGCTTTTAAGAGAAGGAAGAGTTCACCCGAGGTGTCTGAAAGATGTGGCTGGAAGAAGGCTTTCCGATCCGATTCAGCTTCAACGGTCTTCATGGTTGTAGAGGAATGAGTTAGCTGTCTACATAAATTGGTTTGAAGTCATTCGAACGAGTGGTGTAGGAGATATGGCGATTTTACCAAAGATGTACCCGTCTGGCAACCACACCGGACCACGACACCTATCAACCACCGATTGGTATGCACTGGACCAGAGAAACTGCCATCGACCGATACAAGCCGGCGAGAAGAAAAAGGAAAATTCTGAATTTCCTATTTTGCTCTGGAAACTCCTTATTTTAACATATTTCGACCCAGACCTATATATACTCTAATTTTTAGCCTCTTTGACGGCACCGCTCGATACCAGAACTCTTTCATACACTTTTTTATTGCTTATTGCTTTTGGAGATCATTGTAAGCTTTGGAGAAGAACCTTGTTATTCATTGAGAAGATTTCTAAACCTTTTCTCTCTTAATCTATACTATGTCTTTTTCATCTCTTTGCTTGTTCTCCGTTTCTATGTTTGAGTAGTCCATTAGTTAGGTTTAGGGTTTTTCAAGGGGATTCATGAATCATTGAATTAGACACAGATAAAGATTTATCTTTTGAGGTTTTCGCTTATTGTTGTACTTAATGCCTAGGCTTGAGCTGACCGCTAGGTCTATGAACTAAGGTTGAATCTAATAGCGCGGGAGTGTGAAGATTGCTGGAAAGAACATAAGCGAGCAAATCGATCTATGAGCACGGGAGTGGATTAGAATGATTCGTGAACATATCAAACCTATTCGTTAAAGCTGATCTGGAATTTCTATGAGCACGGGAGTGGATTAAGAGTTCTAGGTTTAGTAGCCATGAGCACGGGAGTGAATTGGTTAATATTTATGGTTGAGTTCCAAACTTGTGTTTAATTGCTCCTTGAATAGTTGTCTGATTTGTGATCTCTGGATTCCTAAGAATAAACCCTTGATCTAACACCTTTCTTTTACTGAATTTACATCGTTTAAATTGCATTCGTTACTACATCAAAACCAACCTTATTTCTGTCTTAGCTTAATTTCATAATTGTGAGAATTGTAGTGTACCTTTGTTCTCTGTGGATTCGATCCTAAAGTACTGCATTGACAACCGTTATGATTGCGGTAGTGTAAGCTTTAGTATTAATTGACTGAGTGAAAAAGCTTAAATCAATTTGGCGCCGTTGCCGGGGATTCATGAATTTGGCGCCCTTTCTCTCTTAATCTATACTATGTCTTTTTCAACTCTTTGCTTGTTCTCCGTTTCTATGTCTGAGTAGTCCATTAGTTAGGTTTAGGGTTTTTCAAGGGGATTCATGAATCATTGAATTAGACACATATAGGGATTTATCTTTTGAGGTTTTCGCTTAATGTTGTACTTACTGCCTAGGCTTGAGCTGACCGCTAGGTCTATGAACTAAGGTTGAATCTAATAGCGCGAGAGTGTGAAGATTGCTGGAAAGAACATAAGCCCTTGACCTAACGCCTTTCTTTTACTGAATTTACATCGTTTAAATTGCATTCGTTACTACATCAAAACCAACCTTATTTCTGTCTTAGCTTAATTTCATAATTGTGAGAATTGTAGTGTACCTTTGGTCTTTGTGGATTCGATCCTAAAGTACTGCATTGACAACCGTTATGATTGCGGTAGTGTAAGCTTTAATATTAATTGACTGAGTGCAAAAGCTTAAATCACTATTGGAATTTATCATTAATTCTTGTTGATTAACTTTTAACAAATGAGAGTTTGTTCTTGATTAGTTAATTAGCAAAGTGATTAAGGTCATGAGAGTGGATTAATCTTGTTTAAGTGTTCTAGGCTAAGGGAAATTGCTTGATTGTGTGAAATGAAATTATAGGTTGATAATTGAAGTCCCTAAAGTCAATAACTCATCCAAGAGCTTGCCTTTATTGTTTTCTTAATCTCGTTTAGCATTGCTTGTTACTTGCTCGTTTAATTTGAAACATTTAGGATTGTTAGAAAACCAAGTCACACTTGTTTGCTTAACTTAAGAAGTTCTATTCATTCTTGGTGCTTTGAAACTTAACCCATTTGGATTCGATACCTCTTATGCTACATAAGCATCTAGAGTAATTGATTCTAGATAGACAAAAATCTTACTATCAATTTGGCGCCGTTGCCGATTGGGTTTAGCTTTTAACATTAGGATTTTACTTCTTCTTGAGATTAAGCTTTTATTTCTCTTTTGTTTACTAATCTCTCCATCTAGCTCTCTCTTGTAGGTGCATGAACTTGCGTTCTAGAGGCAATGACGATCTAGTTGAGCCAAGGGACGACATACGCCTTATACACCGTGGTATTATAGCAAGAAGAGAGAGGGAACGAGCTCAACACATAGCAAGATTGGGTATGGAACACATTGAAGAACCACAAGGTGGGAACATGGACCAAAACCCACCACCACCCGCCCGTAATGCTAGAGTTCAAAACCGCCATCCACACGGCCACAACATAGTTGGAGCGGGTGATGCGGCCAATGCTTATGTGAACCGCCAAGGCATAAGACCACCACCGATGGACAACAACAATTTTGAGGTCAAGATGGGTCTCATCAACATGGTACAAGGTAACAAGTTCCATGGCTTGCCGGTTGAAGACCCCTTGGATCATCTTGATCATTTTGATAGAGTTTGTGGGTTGACAAACATGAATGGGATCTCCGAGAATGGGTTCAAACTCCGCTTATTTCCATTCTCTTTTGGGGATACAGCACATCAATGGGAGAAAAATTTGCCTCAAGGGTCTATCACTACATGGGATGAATGCAAGAGGGCTTTCCTCGCCAAATTCTTCTCACCTTCAAGGACGGCCAAGATAAGAAATGAGATCTCGAGCTTCACTCAACGCTCAAATGAGACTTTCAATGAGGCTTGGGAAAGGTTTAGGAGCTACATGATGCAATGTCCTCATCATGGATTCAACAATACCTCTCTATTGAGCACCCTCTACCGTGGAGCGCTTCCAAAGATAAGAATGTTGCTAGACACCGCTTCCAATGGTAATTTCTTGGCTAAGGAGGTGAATGAAGCGATGGAGTTGGTAGAGAACCTAGCCCAAAGCGATGGTACCTATAGTCATGAGTATGATCGGTCTACAAGGACCACAAGTGATCTTGAGGGGGCAAAGGAGAGCCAAAGAAATGAAAGCTCTCAATGACAAGATGGACAAACTTCTTAATGCTTCTCAAAAGATGGTTCACTTTGTTGGTGATTTTGAAGGTACTCATGGATCACAAGAACATATGGTGGATTTGAGTAACCAAGAAGAAGTACATTACATTGGGAACAACAGTGGCTATCAACGGGGTTTCAATACAAACTATGCTCAACAAAGGAACTCCCCCACTCCAAATCAAGGTCAAAGCTTTGTCCCTCAAAATCAATCTCAAGGGCACCAAGGAGGATACCCCAACAATGCTCCTTTCATGCCTCAAGCTCAAGGTCACAACTATATGACTCAAGACCTTGATGTGATAAATTTTCTTCAACAACTTCTTCAAGGTCAAGCCAATGGAGCATTGGATATTGATAAGCTCAAAATTAATACCCTAAAGTACTAACAGCTTGTCGAATGTAGTATTTAGGGGTCAAATCCACAGAGACTCAAGAATTACACAATAGATTAAATAGAATAGAATTAAGCTAAGTAAATCAATGAAAAGGAAATAACAATGCAAATTAATCTGTTGAAAATTCAATGGATGAAAGATAGGTTTAGGGTATTTCTTAGGAAATCAGAGAATGCAGAATAACCAATTAATTAGGATTCAGGTTATGCACGGTTCTTGAACTCAAATCACTAAGCTATAATTAACCAACTGTCGTTGCGAGAATTATCTAAGTCTAAATCCCAGAATCCCAAATCTCTTTGCAAATCCTAAAGATCTAAACCAGCTTTAAAGTTCAGGTTTGATATGTTCACAAAACAACTAAACCAAATCTCTTTGCGGATAGCTATTTTGCTCACCCTAAGTTATGTCAGATTATCAATTGCACTGTCGTGCCTTATCGATTAACCTAAGATCTAAGTTCCAGATTCGTCAACCTAGAATTAGCTTTGAGAACAACCTATGGTGAAGAACTAATTCAGATTATGAATCCTAACTAATCTATTACCAGCACTCAATGAAATCCTTTATGAGAAAACCCTAAACCTAAAGTGGATCTACTCAGACATGATTAATGGAACAGAAATCATAGATGAATAGAATTGCATAGAAGAAATCAGTAAGAAACAAAGGGGTTCAGAATCGTCTCCCAAAAACCCTGTAACAAATCTCTCTCAAAGTCTCCAGAATAAAAATAAAGCTTCGCCAATAAAAGTGGCTGAAAAACCTAATTATAATGCTAAAACACGTTTTGGGCTTCACTGTATATAATAGAGTCTTTTGGGCCAAAGAGCAGATTCTTCAAACTTGTAAAAAGTCGCGTTTCCTTTTCCATGGACGACGGTATCGACCGATACCATAAGTGGTATCGATCGATACACGGGCAGTGAGTCACGTTCCTTCCTTCATGGTGTCAGTATCGATCGACACCAGGTGGTGTCGGTCGATATAAGGGCTTCAAATCGGCTTCCCAGCTACATGATCTCTGCTTTGCTCCAAAAAGCTCCAGAATGCTTCAATATCTCCAATTATGCTCCAAACGTGCCAAAACCTGAAAAGACACAAAAGACTCCAAAAATACTAAAATGACTCTATAAATAAGACCTATATCATGGTTAAAAACGGGTAAAAACCATGATATATCAACTCCCCCAGACTTAGCCTTTGGTTGCCCTCAAGGAAACAGAAAGCTAAACCAGAGAAAGAGGTTTGAAAACACGGAGACTCACCTGTTCTTGAAACATTGCAATGACCCTTTTCCTTAGTGCCCCACATATCACGTAACCAATTCCAAATCTAACCACCATGTACTTCTTCGTAGACATTCGCAGCTTCCCAGACTACACACATTATTTCTCAGCATTATCCAATAAAGTCCTCATCGTTAGTTTCATCGCTGTACCCAATACCAAGAACTTTCTAGATTCGTTCCCATACAATATCATGACAAAAGAACCAGCTGATTTTCACACTTTTGGTATTGTTTTCTCTCCCCCAGACTTGTTTCTCATCATGTTCTTTCTCTATTTTTTTTAGATCCGCATATACACATTAAGGTCTGAAACGCGAGTATTGATGGTGTTTGCCACCGAATCCCCGGTTCTTCCCTGTCTATGTATCAAAGGCGTAGGCGAATAGTGGTATCACGGGAAATTTTCCTAACCTCGCTTCCAACCTTTGTGTGATCATTCCTTCACAAGTAGAATAATGGGATCGCTGGAAATTTTCCTAGCCCTCTACTCAGAAGAAAATCATTTCATCTTTTTATGCTCTTATTTATCAACTTATAACAGGGGAGAGAGATACCATAACTTTAAACACATGGGTTCTTTTGTCAGATATGAATGAGGAATCAAGCTCTATGGACATCAACCACATCGATAAAGTGCAAAAATTTGGCTCAGGCTTTAATGGACTCTGCTGGAAACATGGGTGTCTTCTAGTTAACTAGTCAGCCTTTGGATTTTTCATTAGTCCGATCTAGAACTAATTCTGTAACAATGGTCACTTAGAAGTAAAGTCAGAACAATAGATTCAAGAAAAAGATCATCATCTCCAACAAATTTAGACTCAATAAAACAACTTTTGACTCAAAGAAAAACAAAAACATTGTCAACAACTACCTCCTCTAGACTTGAACAACACTGTCCCCAGTACCGACACACAGCCTGGTATCGATCGATACCAAGCGTAGGTAGACACAATCTCTGTTCCTCCTGGTGTCGATCGATACCATAATGGTATCGGTCGACACAGCACCTGTTCATCTGATTCACACAAAGACACAAGACACAAAAACGAAAAATGACAAAAATAAAAGACTTATATACAGACTCACCAGTGGGTTGCCTTCCACCAAGCACTTGTTTTACGTCACTAGCTTGACTTTGGCTCATGTGATCAGTCAGGAGAAAATTGAGAACTTACTCCCAGGCAAGTTCTACAACTAGACACTTCCAGCTTCAGAGTTCTGCTCAACATGCTCTCCACAACCTCCTTTCCTTTCTCTTTCCGCTCCGAAGTAAGAATAACTCTAGTCCTAGAGAATGGTTTTGAGGTTCCTTTGCACTTCACCTTATACTCAATCGAATCTCCATCACACTTCTGAGGGATTAAAGTCATATAGGCAGCACCCTTGACTCTTTTTCTGTTCACATTCTTCTTTGCCTTAGCCGTTGTGATGTCTCTCTTTGTGATGATAGAAAGACCATCTAAAACGTCTATGACAGTTGGCTCATCATAAGGTTCTTCCAAAAGATCAACCAGCAACGTCTCTCCTGTAATAACGGTGATGCAAGAGATATGTTTGGGAGCTCTTCCAGAAGGGATGGCTTTATAGGAGATCTCCTTGTCAATGTATGAGAATGAGATTCTCTTACTGGGCGTGTCTATAACTGCACCAACTGTAGTCATGAACGGTCTTCCAAGAATCAAAGGCGTACTAGATCTTGCACTCATCTCCACAATCTGAAAATCAGTAGGAACCAGACAATCTCCTACTTTAACAAGCAAATCAAGGATTGTACCATATGGAACTGAGGTGGAAGAATTCGCGAATGTAAGAGACATCTTAGCAGATCTAATATCACCAATTCTCAACCTTTCTGCAATTGCCTTTGACATGACATTGACGCTAGAGATAGAGCATGGAACCGAAAATTTTCCTGGGTCTTCTCTCTTAGTCAACTGCTTCATTGGTGGTGGTGTGCTTCTTGCCTTAACGAAGAGTGCCTCGATCTCTTCTAGAGTTTCTCTGCAATCTCGGAAGTGACTAAGCAAAGGGCGGTATTCCAAAGCTTCTTCAAAAGACATCGTATGGGGAATCCTCCTTACCATCTTCTCAAAACCAAGAAACTTCTCTGTAGAGATGGGACCTCTGAGGTGTCTAGGTGGTATAGGATATGGCACCTTAGGCTTGTAAACCCTTTCCTCGACAATCTTGGGTGTTTTCACAGTTTCTAGCTCAGTCTGCGAGGGGTGTCGACTGACACCAGGTTGGTGTCGATCGATACAAGGCTTATCTGTCGTCTCTTCAGGTTGGTGTCGATTGACACCGGTAGTAGTGTCGGTCGACACTGACGTATCAGGTTCAAAATCACCTCTTATGGTGATAGCATTGACGTGTTCATTCCTTGCATGAACCATCTTTCCCTTGACAGCTGCTGCAGTCTGAGCTATTTGAGTTTCCAGCATCTTCTAATGAATGTTGAGAGCCTCGATTTTCCCATTCAGATCTGTGTACATGGCATCCATCTTCCCATTAAAATCCACTGTCATCTTCTGATGTCCTTCAAGAATCTGTTCCAACATAGACTCAACCTTACTTTCTAGGGATTTAGGAGGTGGAGATTGGTAGGATGAATTACCATAGGATCGGGTATAGCCACTGCTCTGGAATGGTTTATGGGCAAATTGATTTGTTACAAAACCAGTTGGATTGGCCTCAGGCTTGTACCCTCCTTGCTGAGCATTGTTGGTGAAGTTTTGGTTGTTGTTGTATCAGAACCACCAATGTAGTTAACATCCTCCACTTCATCTTCCTCCGAATTCTCGACCTTATCAGCAAAGTTTACAGCCTTCTTCGTCTTTCCCATCAGGAGATTGTGCACTGAATCCAACTTGGCTTGAACCTTAGCTATCTGCGATCCATCCAAATTCCTAGCCTGCTTCTTCCGCTCAGGCCTGTTATACTCTCCAATTGTCCTACCACGATCAACCACATCATTCCCAACATTCACAACAGCTTGAGGGACAATGATGTTTCCATCTCCATCAAGTCGTTGCCCCCTCTCATTGCACAAATGACCCTCTTGGTCTCTCAAAGCTCCAACATCGTCACGAACCAAAACCACTGGATTGTTCATATCTGCTGGCGTCTTTGCTTTCCTGTTTGCGCGTTCCAAAAGTGCTAGTTCCTCGTTGGAAAGATTAACTAGCTGAATGCTCTTGTTTCTTCTGGTTTCGCGATTAGGCATACACCTGAAACACAAATGTCAAAGCACGTAAGTAACAAAAATCAAAAAAGAATACGACGAGTATCGACCGACACCAGTTGGGTATCGATCGACACCGTCGAACTTAGTCGAAATTCTAGACTAAAATCTAATGGCGAATTAAGAGTCCCCAACAACGGCACCAAATTTTGATATAGCTCAAAGGTATATACCATAAAGTACTAACAGTTTGTCGATTGTAGTATTTAGGGGTCGAATCCACAGAGACTGAAGAATCACACAATAGATTAAATAGAATAGAATTAAGCTAAGTAAATCAATGAAAAGAAAATAACAATGCAAATTAAACTGTTGTAAATTCAATGGAGGAAAGATAGGTTCATGGTATTTCTCAGGAAATCAGAGAATGCAGAATAACCAATTAATTAGGATTCAGGTTATGCACGGTTCTTGAACTCAAATCACTAAGCTATAATTAACCAACTGTCGTTGCGAGAATTATCTAAGTCTAAATCCTAGAATCCCAAATCTCTTTGCAAATCCTAAAGATCTAAACCAGCTTTAAAGTTCAGGTTTGATATGTTCACAAAACAACTAAACCAAATCTCTTTGCGGATAGCTATTTTACTCACCCTAAGTTATGTCAGATTATCAATTGCACTGTCGTGCCTTATCGATTAACCTAAGATCTAAGTTCCAGATTCGTCAACCTAGAATTAGCTTTGAGAACAACCTATGGTGAAGAACTAATTCAGATTATGAATCCTAACTAATCTATTACCAGCACTCAATGAAATCCTTTATGAGAAAACCCTAAACCTAAAGTGGATCTACTCAGACATGATTAATGGAACAAACCCGAAATTTATGATTATCACCTCGATTTGTTTAATGTATGTTCAATATTTCTCATTTGTTTATTGAATGTGTCTCTTGATACTCGAATTAGTATCCTCGCGCATTGAAACCTGTCAATTCCAACCATATTCATATCTTTGCCGAGTCGTTTCTCTATTTTGTAGGAACAATGGATCACCCGAGATCTCGCATAACTCGCTCAAAGAAAAGCGGATACGTAGGAGAATCTTCTAGCTCGGAGATCAATCTTTAGGAAACCCGAGGAGAGCCAAGGTGGCTTGGACACAACAAGCGTAGAAGATGACACAAATCTTGGCGAGTTCTTTGCAAGTCAAAGACGATCGACTAGAACTCGTGTGCCTATCCCTCCACGCGACCCAACACCTTCTCCTCCACGTGAACCAACGCCACCTCCGGAACGAAGACCAACTGTACGATATGTCGGACAGCCTATGGACCCGAATATCGATTACCTCGAGAAGCTCAAGAGGATGGTTGTCAAATCAACACCTAGTATAGATTACTCGACTCTCGACATGCTAAGGATTAGATGATTGACCATGAGTTGGAAGAACCGGACGAGGAAGACGTCACCGTACCGGCCAAGACAGAAGCTCCTATTACGCGATCAAAGGCCAAGGCCATGAGGAAAGCTCCCGTGACACGATCAAGGGCCAAAGAGACTTGTATTGCATTCAACAAATCAATCCAGAGCTTGCTATACCAAATAGAGTTCTACAGTACGGAAGAAATCACTCGTACCGAACATGCGACCGTCCGAGAAGCACGAATCAAGGTTGAAACCGAACCGGTTCCAGAAAACCAAGGGGGCTTCGATTTTCATCGACCAATCAACCATTCTAAGGAGATTGGTCGAGAGACGTTGGACCTGGTGATAAAAGAGTTTTTGGTCTCTCTAGAATCATTTCTCTAAATGCCTATGTAGCATAAGAGGTATCGAACCAATGGGCTAAGTTCCAATGCACTAAGAATGCATACTACTTCTTAATTTAAGCAAACAAAGATGGTTTTGATTAATTATCAAGCTAATGATTCAAATTAAATAAAGCAAAGCAAGTAAATAACACTAAACGGGATTAAAAACGATAAAAAGGTGAATTCAAGGATGAGGGTAATCGAATTAAGGCAATCCAATGGCTAATTCATGATGTCCAATACTCAAACAATACTAATCCCTAGGTAAAGATCATTAAATATGACTAATCTTCTCACAAATTATTAATCACTTTGCTAAGCACTAGACCAAGAACAAATTGTCATTTGTGGTAAAATGATTAGCAAGCATTAAGTCCCAAGTTCTAATCATCCAATAAACACCCTAGGCATCTATTCTCATAGGCTAAGTATGCTTATCTCTTAAAAATCTAATAAGCGAATTTCATCAAACACTTGGTGTGCATGAAATTCCCTTTGATCATAAATGACTTTCTCAAGCCCAATCAAGCATTAAGATCACTAATTAAGAAGGGAAATCTAATAATCTAATCCTATACATCATAAATCATCCATCCAATCACCATAAATCTACCCCATCCTCAAATCCCAAAAGACTACCTACTCATCATTAACGACTCAACAAAGTTTATGAAAAACTTGCTAAATCCCATGATGAATGATGATAATGATTAAGAAAATAGAGATGGAAGATGGAAATTTATAAATCCAAACTCAAATTGAATAAATAAAAGATGATCTCTCTCACAAATCCTTAGAACCTCTCTAAAGAAAGAGTTTTTGCATAAAGAAAGAGAGATAAACCAAAAAAATTAGATTTTTGGGCTTAAATAGTGAAAGGGGGCGAGCCGGATCAACCCGGGACAAACCGGATATTGACCCGGTCAAAAGTGGGTCACAAAAATCTGGCTTAAGCATCGGACCATGTTGGTCCGGTATAGGTGGCCGGTATGGAGTCTTCTTTGGTCGGGTGCCTTCACGCCGGACGGACTTGGAGGGGTATGGATGGCCGGTATGGACACTGATGGATGGTGAGCTAAGCGCCGGACCGTGACACCGAATGGAGATGGACCGGTGCTGTGTGTCCTGAAGCTCTATGTAACGGTCCAAGTTTGAGCGGTATGAGTGGCCGGTGTTGGGACCTTGGATGAAAGCTTCATGCCGGGTGGAGATGGGCCGGTGTGGAGGTCCAGTATTCACACTGTCCAAGTCTGAGTTAAGCACCGCACGGTCGTGGTCAGGTATGGTGGTCAGGTATGGTGGTCAGGTATTGGTCGTAGGCTTTATACCGGTCGGTGGCCTATAGATGTAGTGGTCCGGTGTGGTCGCTAGACGGATACATCTTCGGTACAATCGCCATATCTTCCAAACCACTCGTCCGAATGACTTCAACCTATTTCTGTAGATAGCTAACTCATTCCTCTACAACTTCCATGAAGAATGTTGAAGCTGAATCTGATCGGAAGGCCTTCGTCCAGCCACATCTTTGAGACACCTGGGGTGAACTCTTCCTTCTCTTGTGCTTAATCACTCCAATCATCCCAAATGTCTCCAAAACACCTAGAAACACTCCAAATGAATGCAAGAACCCACTAAGACCTAATGCAAACGTTCTAAACTCTAAATGAGACCAAAATGCTAAACAAAGTTATGATTATGCATAGAAATGACTCAAAATACTAACTAAAATGCAAGCTAGAACATGTAAAATATATGAATATCAACTCCCCCAAACTTACTCTTTTGCTTGTCCTCAAGCAAACAAGAACAAGAAGGGAAAGAGGTTTGAAAGAGGGAGCTCTCCACAACTACCATACAAAGAATTCAAACCCAATGTCCAAGTTGCTATTTCTAAGATGCGATCAAACTAGTCTACTCAAAAGTAACTAGCCATATATATCCACACATGAGTCAAGCCCAAATCTCAACCTACACAAGTCTTCTATCATCCAATCCTTCGACATTCAATTAGTTGTTTCAAGTGGACCATGATTGTGCAAGGCAAGTGAACTCATTTGGTTAAGGGACAGGGTCCTGAGACAAAGATGATCTCAAATGTATGTGGTTACTCCGATTCAAGGGATCTCTCTATGAAGGAATGAACTTCGGCAAAATGCTAAGGGTGAAAAGCTATTGATGCATACAAGGATACACTTTCAACTACCCAATGCCCCAATACGATTTTGACCCTAAATCTAACCCCATGAAATTCACTCCTAAGCTACCCTTTCACAAGGCGAAATGCCTTCATAAACCACAATGTTTTCATTCTTTCTCCTTCACTTAAGCACTTAGGGAGCTTCCTTCTTTACCAAATGGTTGGCTTTCGATGCTTTCTTTTACTTAGCTCGTTTCTTGCTTTCTTTAGTCTCTTTCATTTTCTTTTCTAGCTTGCCTTAACCCTTTTTGGCTTCTTATCTTTCTTTTCAAAGCTAGAGACTATCTTTCTTTATCACTTAGAGCTAACCCTATTTTCTTTGTGCCAACCATTTCGATCCCCTTGCTTCCCATACTTTTTCTTCTTCAATCCCACTTTTCCAATCCCAAGATCCTTCTTTCTTTTCTTTTCCATCCATTTCCCTTACCCCAAGATACCAACCTATCTATCTTAGCCTAGTATAGCTCAATGACGCGCAAGCTAGTTCTACACGAAAGTCTTTCCTTGTCGCTCTAAACTCAACACTTTTTGCTAAGTTCATTCGAAAATAAGGCCTCACAACACTTACTAGAAACATAGGCTTGAAATACGGTTAAGCTTAAGGCGAGGTTAACCATTCCAAATGTGGGAATTGGCTACT
Organism: Eutrema heterophyllum; assembly: GCA_002933915.1. Classification (NCBI taxonomy): domain Eukaryota; kingdom Viridiplantae; phylum Streptophyta; class Magnoliopsida; order Brassicales; family Brassicaceae; genus Eutrema; species Eutrema heterophyllum. Next base: position 34,577 of record PKMM01025834.1, on the reverse strand, counting down.
TAGGCCAACAAGAGTGGTAAAAGGAATAAGATGACTCAAGTATGAATGTGGTATCTATGAATTCACATGCAAAGCACAACCATGATAATTATGATGTCAAGTTTATGGTTATCACTTGGGTAGGATTGGACTCAATTCGAACTTTCTTTAGCTAAGACATGAGTAATGAAACACGAGATCAAAACATGGTTCATCCTTGATTTCAAACACGAGATCAAAAGCATCAAACAACTAGCAACAAGGGCATTGGGCTAAGCTCTTAAAATGATACTCTACAAGGAAGAACCGTCATTGCAACCTATGCACGTGCAATGCAACCTATATGAACACTAGACTCGATCTCATATATGAGATGCAACTAGATGATTTAATTTTGAAAAATTTTAAAAAATTTTCAAAATTATTGAAAGTGCAAGATATGCATGAGACTCAAGGTAAAAAATTCGAAAATAAGAAAACAAAACACACTATTAGATACCGGTCCCTCCCCCAAACTTAAATCACACCGTCCCGACGTGAAATAAATTCAAGGAAGAGACCTAAAACAAAGACAAAATGCAAAGAATTGAAATGAAAGAGCTACTTACAATGGGGGAGTGTTACTATGCGAATGGAGAGAGTGGAGAGAGTGGAGAGTTGATATTATGCGAATGGAGAGCGTGGAGAGCTTTCCCGACATCAAACACCGTTGCTACCTTGCCACGACCTTGCAACCATCAAGCACCTTGCACCCACTCAACAAAAAGATCAAAAAGCCCTAGAAACACAAAATCAACTAGAAAGCACGAAAATATATACAATGATAAACATGGGAGTGTCTCCCAAGTGCACTTCATTTAAAGTCACTAAATTTGACTTTGGTTACCCTTTTAGGCGGGTTTTTACCCCTTTTAAGCCATGATATAAGTCTGTTTTATAGAGTCTTTCTACTATTTTGTAGTGTTTTAGAGTCTTTTACAGGTTTTAGCACGTTTGGAGCATAATTGGAGATATTGGAGCTTTCTGGAGCATTTTGGAGCAAAGCAGAGATCGTTTAGCGATATGAAGCCTCAGTATCGACCGACACCACCTGGTGTCGATCGATACTGACACCATGAAGAAAGGAAGCGCGTCATTGTCCGATACCACTCATGGTATCGGTCGATACCGTCGTCCATGGAGAAGGAAACGCGACTTTTATGAAGAGTTGAAGAATTGCAAAATTGCCCAGAAGACTTTATTATTTACAATTTAGCCCAAAACGTGTTTTATCAGTATAATTAGGTTTTTGAGCCACTTTTGTTATAGAACACTGGATGAAGCTTTATTTTACTCAGGTTTTTGGAGAGACAAGTCTGAACTCCTGTTTCTTATTGATTTCTTTAATGATCTATTCAATCATGTTGTTTTCATTCTCCATGTCTGAGTAGATCCACTGTTAGGTTCAGGGTTCTCATAAGGGTTTTTTCTGAATGTTAGGTTAATTAGTTAATTAGTTAATTAGGATTCACCATCTGAATTAGTTCTTCGCCTTAGGTTGTTCTCATAGCTAATTGTAGGTTGACGAATCTGGAACTTAGATCTTAGGATAATTGATTAGGCACGAGAGTGCGATTAATTACCTGATAGAACTTAGGTGAGCAAAATAACTATTCACAAAGAGATTTGGTTTAGTTGTTTTGTGAACAAATCAAAGTTGAACTAAAAGCTGGTTTAGACTTTAGGATTCGCAAAGAGATTTGGAATTCTAGGATTTAGACTTAGATAGTTTTCGCAACGAGAGTTGGTTAGCTATACTTTAGTGATTTGAGTTCAAGAATTGCGCTAAATCTGAATCTTGTTAGTTAGTTTATCTACATTCATTGATTTCCTGAGAAATACCATGAGCTTATCTTCTTTCCAATTGACTTACAACACCTTTAATTTACGTATTGCTTTCAATTACATCTTTTGGTTTAGCTTAATTCGAATCTATATAATCTATTGTGTGATATCTGGAGTTCTTGTGTTCGACCTCTACATATACTACAACAACTGCTATAGTACTTATAGGGTATTAATTTGAGCATATCACGATGGAGAAGGAGTGGTGGAACTCCTTGGTGGATCATTGAGCTCTCGAAGACCAGCTTGCCCCTTCTCTTTAAGCTTCGGTGTGAGGATTGCTTTGACCGAGGCAAAAGGCTTGGACCATCCCTTGCACTTGATCTTGTACTCAATAACCTCGTCTTCATACCTCCGCGGTGTGAGTGTCATGGTGGCGGGCTGGTCTAGCATGGTCTTATCCCCATCAAGCTTGCTTGGTTCATTCTTAGCAAAGGTAAAAGGATGATGCTTGTCTTGTGTCTTCTTTTTGGCCTTGGCGTCTTCACCCCTTTCTTGCTTCTTGTTATCCTCATTCTCCTTCCTTATTGGAGTAGAGTAAAGAGATTCCAAGCAAGCTTTGTCGATTCCCGAAGCTTTCTTACATTTGTCATAACCCAAACCCTTTTTCTCGTGAGAGTCTTCTTTCTCTTCATAAGTCTTTGGGGGTGGAGCTTCATCAACCATCTCACAATGACCCACATACTTCACATCTTCAGCATTGAAATCATCGTCCTCAATAGTAACTGTGCCACAAAGCTTGTTGGAGGAAGCCTTCCTTGGGTAGTAAACCTTGTTATTCACATTCATTAGAATCACCCTTTGGTTTTTAAAATCCATGCTTGCTCCGGTAGTATTTAGGAATGGGGTTCCAAGGAGGAATGGGAGCTTGTTGGCCTTCTTCATCTCCAAAACAACAAAATCCGTTGGGACTATGCAATCCCCTACTTTAAGCGGATAATCTTCAACAAGACCAACTGGTTTCCGTGAAGAAACATCTCCAAAGGTGATGGGTGACAGGTGATAGGCTATGCTTCTTATCGCTAGACTATTAAGCATCTCACGGGACATGACGTTTACACTTGAACCGGAGTCACATAAAGCATCCTCAATTTCCAAATCTCCAAGAGAGCAAGCTATAGAGAATTTACCGGGATTTCCAAGTTTGGGAATAGTCGTAGGCGCGATCTTTGTCAATCCTTGTGAATCAAAGCAAGCAACACTACCCTTGTCTTCAACCATGTTCACGTCTTCATCCTTCTCAAAGGTCACCCCCCCCCCCGCACCTTGTTCCTTAATGGCCTCATTGAGCTTCAAGGGAACATTTCTAGGGAAAAGGTCTTCAACTTGCGAACCGTAGAGTAAAAGCTCAATTTCTTGAATAGCCGCTTCATATGCATCATTGGGGTGTGATTCATTGGAAAATATGGCATTGCAATACTCCTTTTGTTGTTGGATTGCCTTTCTGGTTGAAGAACCTTGAGGTGGTGAAGAAGTGGTCCCTTGGGTTTCCAATTGTTGCACCTTTGAGCTCAATGCCTCAAGCTTCTTGTGTAGATCATTGTAGGAACAAGCCACTTTAGTGTGGATTTCCTCCATCTTTTTGCTCATATCCATTGCTCCACTTGCTTGTCCTTGTAGAAGTTGTTGAAGCACGTTATTCATTTCAAGGTCTTGAGGCATGGAGTTGTTACCTTGAGCTTGTGGTGCAAGACCTTGTTGAAAAACTGGTTGAGGCATGAATGGAGCCTTGTTGTAGTAGCCTCCTTGGTGTTGATTGTTGTTGAAACCCCTTTGATAGCCACCATGGTTCCCAACATAATGCACTTCCTCTTGGTTAGTCAAATCCACGATTTGGTCTTTGACCTATGAGTGCCTTCGAAATCACCAACAAAGTGAACCGATTTTTTGGGAAGCGTTGAGAAGCTTGTCAATCATAGTGGCTTGCTTATCCAACCTCTCATTGAGAGCCTTCATGTCTTTGGTTCGTCTTTGATATATCATGGTTTTTACCCGTTTTTGACCATGATATAGGTCTTGTTTTTAGAGTCTTTTTACTATTTTGTAGTGTTTTAGAGTCTTTTACAGGTTTTAGCACGTTTCGAGCATAATTGGAGATATTGGAGCATTTTGGAGCAAAGCAGAAGTTCGTGTAGCTGAGTACCCGATATGAAGCCTCAGTATCGATCGACACTACCCTAGTATCGGTCGATACTCACTGCAGCAAGACACGAATCGCGACTTTTATGAAGAGTTGACGAATTGCAAAATTGCCCTGAAGAGTTTATTATTTACAATTTAGCCCAAAACGTGTTTTAGGAGTTTAAGTTAGGTTTTTAAGCCACTTTGGCTATTACGTTCTAATTACGCTTTATTCTATTCTGGTTTTTTTTAGAGACAACTCTGAACTCCTGTTTTCTTATTAATTTCTTTGATGATCTATTCAATCATGTTGTTTTCATTCTCCATGTCTGAGTAGATCCACTGTTAGGTTCAGGGTTCTCATAAGGGTTTTCTCTGAAAGTTAGGTTAATTAGTTAATTAGGATTCACCATCTGAATTAGTTCTTCGCCTTAGGTTGTTCTCATAGCTAATTGTAGGTTGACGAATCTGGAACTTAGATCTTAGGATAATTGATTAGGCACGAGAGTGCGATTAATTAACTAAAAGCTGGTTTAGACTTTAGGATTCGCAAAAAGATTTGGAATTCTAGGATTTAGACTTAGATAGTTTTCGCAACGAGAGTTGGTTAGCTATACTTTAGTGATTTGAGTTCAAGAACCGCGCTAAATCTAAATATTGTTAGTTAGTTTATCTACATTCATTGAATTCCTGAGAAATACCATGAGCCTATCTTCTTCCCAATTGACTTACAACACCTTTAATTTACGTATTGCTTTCAATTACATCTTTTGGTTTAGCTTAATTCGAATCTATATAATCTATTGTGTGACTTTCTTGAGTTCTTGTGTTCGACCCCTACATATACTACAACAATTGCTTTAGTACTTATAGGGTATTAATTTGAGCATATCAGTCTTTGCTCCTCAAAATCACTTGTGGTCCTTGTAGAGCGATCATACTCATCACTATATGTTCCATCGCTTTGGGCTAGGTTCTCTACCAACTCCATTGCTTCATTCACCTCCTTAGCCAAGAAATTACCATTGGAAGCGGTGTCTAGCAACATTCTTATCTTTGGAAACGCTCCACGGTAGAGGGTGCTCAATAGAGAGGCATTGTTGAATCCATGATGAGGACATTGCATGGTGTAGCCTCTAAATCTTTCCCACGCCTCATTGAAAGTCTCATTGGAGCATTGAGTGAAGCTCGAGATCTCATTTCTTAGCTTGGCTGTTCTTGAAGGTGAGAAGAATTTGGCAAGGAAAGCCCTCTTGCATTCATCCCATGTAGTGATAGACCCTTGAGGCAAATTTTTCTCCCATTGATGTCTTTGTCGCCAAGGGAGAACGGGAACCAGCGGAGTTTGAAACCGTCTTCGGAGATCCCATTCATGTTCGTCATCAAAATGATCAAGATGATCCAAGGGGTCTTCAACCGGCAAGCCATGGAACTTGTTACCTTGTACCATGTTAATGAGACCCATCTTGACCTCAAAATTGTTGTTATCCATCGGTGGTGGTCGTATGCCTTGGCAGTTCACAAAAGCATTGGCCGCATCACCCACTCCAACAATGTTGTGGGCTTGTGGATGGCGGTTTTGAACTCTAGCATTACGGGCGGGTGGTGGTGGGTTTTGATCCATGTTCCCACCTTGTGGTTCTTCAACGTGTTCCATACCCAATCTTGCTATGTGTTGAGCTCGTTCCCTCTCTCTTCTTGCTTTAATACAACGATGTAGAAGGTGGATGTCGTCCCTTGGCTCAACTAGATCGTCGTTGCCTCTAGAACGCAAGTTCATGCACCTACAAGAGAGAGCTAGATAAAGAGATTAGTAAACAAAAGAGAAATAAAAGCTTAATCTCAAGAAGAAGTAAAATCATAATGTTGAAAGCTAAACCCAATTGGCAACGGCGCCAAATTGATACAAGAGTTTTTGATCTCTAGAGAATCAATTCTCTAAATGCCTATGTAGCATAAGAGGTATCGAACCAATGGGCTAAGTTCCAATGCACTAAGAATGCATACTACTTCTTAATTTAAGCAAACAAAGATGGTTTTGATTAATTATCAAGCTAATGATTCAAATTAAATAAAGCAAAGCAAGTAAATAACACTAAACGGGATTAAAAACGATAAAAAGGTGAATTCAAGGATGAGGGTAATCGAATTAAGGCAATCCAATGGCTAATTCATGATGTCCAATACTCAAACAATACTAATCCCTAGGTAAAGATCATTAAATATGAATAATCTTCTACAAATTATTAATCACTTTGCTAATCACTAGACCAAGAACAAATTGTCATTTGTGGTAAAATGATTAGCAAGCATTAAGTCCCAAGTTCTAATCATCCAATAAACACCTTAGGCATCTATTCTCATAGGCTAAGTATGCTTATCTCTTAAAATGCTAATAAGGGAATTTCATCAAAAACTTGGTGTGCATGAAATTCCCTTTGATCATAAATGACTTTCTCAAGCCCAATCAAGCATTAAGATCACTAATTAAGAAGGAAAATCTAATAATCTAATCCTAGACATCATAAATCATCCATTCAATGACCATAAATCTATCCCATCCTCAAATCCCTTAAAAAGCTAATAAGGGAATTTCATCAAAAACTTGGTGTGCATGAAATTCTCTTTGATCATGAATGACTTTCTCAAGCCCAATCAAGCATTAAGATCACTAATTAAAAAGGAAAATCTAATAATCTAATCCTAGACATCATAAATCATCCATTCAATGACCATAAATCTATCCCATCCTCAAATCCCAAAAGACTACTCACTCATCATTAAGGACTCAACAAAGTCTATGGAAAACTTGCTAAATCCCATGATGAATGATGATAATGATTAGGAAAATAGAGATGGAAGATGGAAATTTATAAATCCAAACTCAAATTGAATAAATAAAAGATGATCTCTCTCACAAATCCTTAGAACCTCTCTAAAGAAAGAGTTTTTGCATAAGAAAAGAGAGATAAACCAAAAAAATTAGGCTTTTGAGCTTAAATAGTGAAAGGGGGCGAACCGGGTCAACCCGGGACAAACCGGGTATTGACTCGGTCAAAAGTGGGTCACAAAAATCTGGGTTAAGCACCGGACCATGTTGGTCCAGTATAGGTGGCCGGTATGGAGTCTTCTTTGGTCAGGTGCCTTCACGCCGGACGGACTTGGAGGGGTATGGATGGCCGGTATGGACACTGATGGATGGTGAGCTAAGCGCCGGCCCGTGACACCGGACGAAGATGGACAGGTGTTGTGTGTCCTGAAGCTCTATGTATCGGTCCATGTTTGAGCGGTATGAGTGGCCAGTGTTGGGACCTTGGATGAAAGCTTCATGCCGGGTGGAGATGGGCCAGTGTGGAGGTCTGATATTCACACTGCCCAAGTCTGAGTTAATCACCGGATAGTCGTGGTCAGGTATGGTGGTCAGGTATTGGTTGTAGGCTTCATACCGGTCAGTGGTCGATAGATGTAGTGGTCCGGTGTGGTCGCCAGATGGATACATCTTCGGTACAATCGCCATATCTTCCAAACCACTCGTCTGAATGACTTCAAAACAACTCTTGTAGACAGATAACTTATTCCTCTACAACTTCCATGAAGACTGTTGAAGCTGAATCTGATGGGAAGGCCTTCGTCCAGCCACATCTTTGAGACACCTCGGGTGAATTCTTCCTTCTCTTAAGCTTAATCACTCCAATCATCCCAAATGTCTCCAAAACACCTAAAAATACTCTAAATGAATGCAAAAACCCACTAGGACCTAATGCAAACGTCCAAAACTCTAAATGAGACCAAAATGCTAAACAAAGTTATGATTATGCATGCAAATGACTCAACATGCTAACTAAAATGCAAGCTAGAACATGTAAAATATATGAATATCACCTGGGCCGAGACAAAACGAAAGATGCATTGGAAGGGACAAGCCTCGACCAAGGATGGCCCAGCAACGATAGAGATTAACAAGGGACAAGCCTCGACCAAGGAAGGCCCAGCAACGAGCCAAGCCTTAATCTGCGCCAACTTCACTAAGGACAACACTCATAGCCCACCAGAAGCCCAAGGAAGCCTCCATATACTCGCGAGCTCCAAGACGTCACATTGGCCATACATATCTCCGAATAAGGAAACTTGCATCTTCACGATATCGCCGACTTGAGGACGCATCTAGACGGCCTTCCGACCCAAGGTAAGGATTTGAATTTGAATTAATTAACGAGTTGCCTTTTCTTGTTTTGCAGGGATTTTATTTTAATTAGATTAGTTCGTTTTTCCATTTCTCTTTTCTTGTATTTGCAACAAGAGTTTGTATTTCTTTTATTTTCTTTTTGAGTCGACCTAAGTTAAGTCTAGCCAACAGACTGTTTTTAAAGTCCCCCTGCGGCCTGATATGCTCAAATTAATACCCTAAAAAGTACTAAAGCATTGTTGTAGTATAAGTAGGGGTCGAACACAAGAACTCCAGATATCGCACAATAGATTATGTAGATCAGAATAAAGCTAAACCAAACAATGTAAGTAAATGCATGCGTAAATTAAAAGGGTTGTAAATCAATTGGGAGAAAGATAGGCTCAGGGTATTTCTCAAGAATTCAATGAATGCAGATAAACTAACTAACAGGATTCAGATTTAGCGCGGTTCTTGAACTCAAATCACTAAAGTATAGCTAACCAACTCTCGTTGCGAAAACTATCTAAGTCTAAATCCTAAAATTCCAAATCTCTTTGCGAATCCTAAAGTCTAAACCAGCTTTTAATTCAGGTTTCATTTGTTCACAAAACAACTAAACCAAATCTCTTTGCGAATAGTTATTTTGCTCACCCTAGGTTCTGTCAGGTAATTAATCGCACTCTCGTGCCTAATCAATTATCCTAAGATCTAAGTTCTAGATTCGTCAACCTAGAATTAGCTATGGGAACAACCTATGGTGAAGAAGTAATTCAGATGGTGAATCCTAATTAACTAATTAACCTAACATTCAGAGAAAACCCTTATGAGAACCCTGAACCTAACAGTGGATCTACTCAGACATGGAGAATGAAAACAACATGATTGAATAGATCATCAAAAAAATCAATAAGAAACGGGAGTTCAGAGTTGTCTCCCCAAAACCAGAGTAAGAATAAAGCTTAATCAGAACGTGAATCAAGCGTAGCCAACAAAAGTGGCTCAAAAACCTAATTATAGTGCTAAAACACGTTTTGGGTTAAATTGTAAATAATAAAGTCTTCTAGACAATTTTGCAATTCTTCAACTCTTCATAAAAGTCGTGTTTCCTTTCTTCATGGTATCAGTATCGATCGACACCAGGTGGTGTCGGTCGATACAAGGGCTTCAAATCGGGTACTCAGCTACACGAACTTCTGTTTTGCTCCAAAATGCTATAGAAAGCTCTAATATCTCCAATTATGCTCCAAACGTTCTAAAACCTGTAATAGACTCTAAAACACTACAAAATAGTAGAAAGACTATAAAACGGACCTATATCATGGCTTAAAATGGGTAAAAACCATGATATATCACGCCCCCAGACTTAGCCTTTGCTTGCCCTCAAGCAAATGGAAAACTAAACCAGAGAAAGAGGTTTGAAAACACGGAGACTCACCTGTTCTTGGAACGTTGCAATGACCCTTTTCCCAGGCACCCAAGTGTCACCTAACCAGTTCCAAGACTAACCACCATGTACTTCTCCTTAGGCATTTGCAGCTTCCCAAGACTACACACATTATTTCGTAGCATTGTTCAATTAAACCCATCATCGCCAGTTTCATCGCTGTGATTAATACCAAGAACCTTCTAGATTCTTTCCCATACAATATCATGACAAGGAACCACCCAATTTCACACTTTTTGTATCACTTTCACTCCTCCAGACTTATTTCTTATTTTGTTCTCTTCTTTTTTTTTTTTTTTTTTTCTTTTCGCATATACATATCAAGGTATGAGACGCGAGTATTGATGGTGTTTGCCACCGAATCCCTGGTTCTTCCCTCTTAATGTATCAAAGGTTGTAGGCGAATAATGGCATCATAGGAAAATCCTAGCCTCGCTTCCAATCCTCTGTGTGATCATCCCTCACCAAGTAGAATAATGGGATCGCTGGAAACATTCCTAACCCTCTACTTAGGAGAAAATCATTTAATCTTTTATGCTCTTATTTATTAACTTATAACAGGGGAGAGAGATACCATTACTTTAAACACATGGGTTCCTTTGTCAGATATGAATGAGGAAACAAGCTCTATGAATACTAACCACGTTGATGAAGTGCAGAAATTTGGCTCAGACTTTAAAAGAACTCTGCTGGAAACATGTGTGTCTTCTAGTTAACTGATCAGCCTTTGGATTTTTCATTAGTCGATCTGTAACTGTAACAGTGGTCACTTAGAAGCAAAGTCAAAACAATAGATTCAAGAACAAGATCATAATCTCCAACAGGTTTTGACTCAATAAAACAAATTTGACACAAAAACGACTGACTCTAAGAAAAACAAACACAATGTCAGCGACTACCTCCCCCAGACTTAAACAACACTGTCCCCAGTGTTATCTAGTCTAGAGTTGGTAAAAGAAATCAGAAGAGCAAAGTGGATTGGTGAAAAGCGAAGAAGTTACCCGAGATGGTGATGAGTGTCGACCGATACGGCACTGGTATCGATCGATACTCGTAGCAAGTTTCTGCTCCTTCGACGCGTGGATGGTGTCGATCGATACCAGGTTGGTGTCGATCGATGCTGCTCTTCTGAATCTGCTGCACGTGAAACACAAAACCAAAAAAAAACAAAAATCAAAAACAAAAATAATAGAAAAACTTATGTATAACTTACCAGTGGGTTGCCTCCCACCAAGCGCTTGTTTTTAGTCATTAGCTTGACTTTGGCTCAGGTGATCAGTTAGGGCGAGGTTGAGAGCTTACTCCCATGCAAGTTCCACAACTAGATACTTGCATACTCAGAGTTCTACTCAACATGCTCTCTATAACCTCCTTTCCTTTCTCTTTCAGCTCTGGAGTAAGAATGACTCTAGCCTTGGAGAATGGTTTTGAGGTTCCTTTGCACTTCACCTTGTACTCAATCGAGTCCCCATCGCATTTATGTGGGATTAAAGTCATAGAAGGAGCACCTTTTACTCCTTTGCTCTTTACCTTCTTCTTTGCCTTGGCTGTTTTGACGTCTTTCTTGGTGATGACAGAAGGACTATCTAGAACGTCTATGGTATTTGGTACGTCAGGAGGCTCTTTCAAAAGATCAACTGCCGACGTCTCTGCTGTGACAACACCGATGCAAGAGACACGTGTGGGAATTATTCCAGAAGGAATGGCTTTGTAGTACACCTCCTTGTCAATGTATGAGAATGAGACTCTCTTGTTGGGTGTGTCCATAATGGCACCAACCGTAGCCATGAACGGTCTTCCAAGAATCAACTGCGTAGTAGATCTTGCACTCATCTCCACAACCTGAAAATCTGTAGAAACCAGACAATCTCCTACTGTGACCATCAAATCAAGGATTGTACCGTGCGGAAGTGAGGTGATACAGTTCACGTATGTGATGGATGTCTTGGGCGGTCGAATATCAGCTTTCAATCTCTCTGCAAATGCCCTTGACATGACATTGACGCAAGCCCCCGAGTCACCGAGAGACTCTTTGAATTTAAATCCAGAGATAGAGCATGGAACTGAAAATTTCCTTGAGTCTTCCCTTTTAGTCAGCTGCTTCAATGATGGTGGTGTGCTTCTGGCCTTGATAAAGATTGCCTTGATCTCTTCCTCAGTTTCTCTGCAATTTTCGAAGTAACACGCCAAAGGACGGTTTTCAAAAGCCTCTTCAAAAGATATAGTGTGGGGAATCCTCCTGACCATCTTCTCAAAAGCTAGCAACTTCTCCGCAGTTATGGGTTTCATGAGATGCCTAGGTGGTATAGGATATGTCACCTTAGGCCTGTAAACCCTTTCCTCGACAATCTTGGGTGTTTTCACAGTTTCTGACTCAGCCTGCGAGGGGTGTTGATCGATACTAGAATGGTATCGATCGATACAAGGCTTCGCTGTCGTCTCTGCAGATGTGGTGTCGATCGATACTAGGTTGGTGTCGATCGATACCCTTGGTTTTGAAACGTCCTTGGCAGATCCTTGGATGGGTATCGACCGATGTTGGGTGGTATCGATCGATACTTGGGTGATTTCAGGAGCCTCATCGTCGTCATCGACGAAATTCTTTGCAGTTAGGCCAATTTTCACTTCTTAAGGTGATCGCATTGACTTGTTCGTTCTGTGCATGAACCATCTTTCCCTTGACAGCTGATGCAGTTTGAGCGACCAAAGTTTCCAGCATTCTCTGATGAATGCTAAGAGCTTCGATTTTCCCATTCAGATCTGTGTACAGAGCATCCAACTTCCCATTAAAGCTCACTGTCATCTTCTATTGTCCCTGAAGAAGCTGCTCAAACATAGACTCAACCTTGCTCTCTAGAGTGTTGGGTGGGTGAGGTGGGTATTGATATCTTTGACTTTGAAATCCAGCACCACTTATGTAGTTAACACCTTTCACTTCATCCTCATCAGCAAAGTGTACAGCTTTCTTCGTCTTACCCATCAGAAGATTGTGCACTGAATCCAGCTTGGCTTGAACCTCAGCAATCTGTGATCCATCCAAATTCGCAGCCTGCTTCTTCCGCTCAAAGTCTGCATTCTTGGTGCTATTGCTAGACGCCAAGTTTTCAATCAGCACATAAGCATCGTCTGGATACCTGGTGTTGAAATTCCCATTACTCGCAGCATCCAAAGCCATCTGATACCTCCAATCAATCCCTCTGAAGAAGATACCCAGCAACTGAACCTTAGTGAACCCGTGATGTGGACAATCTCTCTGATATGATCTGAATCTGATCCAAGCAGCCTTAAATGCTTCAGTCGTTCCCTGAGAAAACTGGGAGATCTTGTTCCTAAGCTCCTCGGATCTCGCATCATCATAAAAATTATTCAGGAACGCGTTCTTAGTCTCCTCCCATGTAGTCAGTGATCCAGGAGGTAACTGCTTAAGCCAATAAGCTGCATCTCCACCAAGAGAGTGTGGGAAGAGCTTACAGAGAAGGTAATTGTTGGACACTCCATTATACTTCATGCTAGTGACCAAGTCCTCAAACCTCTAAATGTGATCCATGGGGTGTTCATGAGGAAGACCATGAAAAAGATGCTGACCGATTGGCATAGAACTGATCGGGTCTGTTGTACTCTCCAAGCGTCCTAGCACGATTAACCCTAGCATTCCCATTATTCACCTCGTTATTACGCGCAGATCGCGCAGCAATTTCATCGACAACTATGGGAGGGATTATGATGTTTCCCTCTCCATCAAGTCGTTGTCCCTCTCATTGCACAAATGACCCTCTTGGTCTCTCAAAATTCCAGCTTCATCACGAATCAATACCATTGGATTGTTCATCTCTGCTGGCCTCTTTGTTCTTCTGTTTATGCGTTCCAAAAGTGCTAGCTGCTCGTATGACAGATTAACTAGCTGAGTGTTCTTGTTTCTCCTAGTTTCTCGATTAGGCATGCAACCTGAAACACAAAAGATCAAGAACGTAAGTAACTGAAAAACGCGACGGGTATCGACCGATACCACTAGGGTGTTGATCGATACTCGACTATTTAGTCGAAATTCTTCACTAAAATCTAATGGCGAAATTGAGTCCCGGCAACCGCGCCAAATTTGATATGCTCAAATTAATACCCTAAAAAGTACTAAAGTACTGTTGTAGTTTAAGTAGGGGTCAAACACAAGAACTCCAGATATCGCACAATAGATTATGTAGATCAGAATTAAGCTAAACCAAAAAGATGTAATTAAAAGCAATACGTAAATTAAAAAGGGTTGTAAATCAATTGGGAGAAAGATATCAGGGTATTTCTCAGGAATTCAATGAATGCAGATAAATTAACTAACAGGATTCAGATTTAGCGCGGTTCTTGAACTCAAAACACTAAAGTATAGCTAACCAACTCTCGTTGCGAAAACTATCTAAGTCTAAATCCTAGAATACCAAATCTCTTTGTGAATCCTAAAGTCTAAAGCAGCTTTTAATTCAGGTTTTATTTGTTCACAAAACAACTAAACCAAATCTCGTTGCGAATAGTTATTTTGCTCACCCTAGGTTCTGTCAGGTAATTAATCGCACTCTCGGGCCTAATCAATTATCCTAAGATCTAAGTTCTAGATTCGTCAACCTAGAATTAGCTATGGGAACAACCTATGGTGAAGAACTAATTCAGATGGTGAATCATAATTAACTAATTAACCTAACATTCAGAGAAACCCTTATGAGAACCCTGAACCTAACAGTGGATCTACTCAGACATGGAGAATGAAAACAACATGATTGAATAGATCATCAAAGAAATCAATAAGAAACGGGAGTTCAGAGTTGTCTCCCCAAAACCAGAGTAGAATAAAGCTTAATCAGAACGTGAATCAAGCGTAGCCAACAAAAGTGGCTCAAAAACCTAATTATAGTGCTAAAACACGTTTTGGGTTAAATTGTAAATAATAAAGTCTTCTGGACAATTTTGCAATTCTTCAACTCTTCATAAAAGTCGTGTTTCCTTCCCCATGGACGACGGTATCGACCGATACCTAAGTAGTATCGATCGATACTCGGGCAGTGAGGCGCTTCCTTTCTTCATGGTATCAGTATCGATCGACACCAGGTGGTGTCGGTCGATACAAGGGCTTCAAATCGGGTACTCAACTACACGAACTTCTGTTTTGCTCCAAAATGCTCCAGAAAGCTCCAATATCTCCAATTATGCTCCAAACGTGCTAAAACCTGTAAAAGACTCTAAAACACTACAAATAGTAGAAAGACTCTATAAAACGGACCTATATCATGGCTTAAAAGGGGTAAAAACCATGATTTATCACGGCCGTGTATCTTTGGACGCTATTATCAATAAAGAACGAACTTTCTTCTTCAAGCAACAATAGCTTTGAGAACTTCCTCTGAGATACTTAGGCGTCGTGTGGTTTCCCCTTGACTTACTGTTTCACTAGACTTATCACGGCTTCATCACCATCTGTGTCGCGTCTACTCACTCCATCCAACGACTCAAGTCCATCTCATCTATTTGTGTAAGCAATGCGAGCCCGTCGGCCAATTGCTTTCACTCCATCCTTCCACCCACGTTGTAGCCCAAGCCCCTTGGTCCCTACATCATTAGAGAAGACGTTGTTTGGTACGTCGAGAAGCTTAATCTTAGACATTTCATGGAGCTCAATCTTCCCACCTACGAAGATCTCACCAAAGAATTCTTAGCAACCGTCACCATGTGTTACAAGAGACGCTCTAATCCAAGAGCGAATGACGGTACACTTACTTGTACCGTACGTGGATATTCTTATGCTCTAACTATTCCAAAAATTTGGGAAGCTTTGAGGCTTCAATATCTCAATGAGATTCACCCCGAGGCGAATCCCGATAAAGATCTATAAAGCATAATGGGACAAGGCGCCTACGACAAACGGAAGATCTAGCTAAAGCTTCCCTGCTCACGCATCCCGCTGTCCGCTTCGTACACAAGCTTTTAGCGCACACCATATTCTCAAGAGTAAACGTGGGAAGTGTCCGCAAAGGCGAGCTCGTCATTCTTCAATTACCATTCACCGAGGACCCGCGCTATGCTTGCTTTGCTTATATTATCGCGAAGAATTTGGTGAAGGTGAAACACGAACCGATTGCCACAAAGCCCGAGGACACTATAACCGCTTTAGGAAGCATCATCACGGCAATTCTACGAGCCATTCACTTTGATTTCTCAACCGAGACTCCACTTCAAGGAACTTGGTTCGATCTCATGCAATCTTCACGAGACCGCACTATCTCTCGTGCTTCACTAGACTCCGACATATTTGGCTTCAGATATTGCACTAACGTCGGTGAGTCCTACTTTGTTTTCTTACCTTCTAACTCTGTCCCTAGACTCCGAGAAGGAGCAGCACCTAGATAGATACCGGAGACGATGGACTATGTACCTACTGCCATGTGTCTTCCATACACTATTGGCGAGGTATTAGTGGCTAAGGCTGATAAATATTTTTTGTTAAGTTCATATCGATTCCTCTATGCTTGTCATTGTAGGTTAAGAGGTGTCAATCCATAGGGGTTAAGATTAATACACTAAGAATGCATGAAACTGCTTAAGCTAGAGCTTAAGCAGTTTTTGGGTTTTTATGCTTTTAATTTAAGAATGTAAAATGCAAGAAAGAAAACAGAAGATAGAATAAACTATCAAAGAGATGATTAACAATCAAATAATGATGAAAAAGATTGCATTAAACACTATCCTAGAACATGGAATTCACAAATATGACTAATCCATTTTCATGGCACTAATCACTTCACTAATTACCTAATTGACATAAACTCTCGTTTGCAATTAGATAATCAAGGAGCACTAATCTCGAATTTCAATTAGTTCACTAATCACCCTAAACATCAACTCTCATTGGCTAGGATGTGAAAAGCTCACAATAGGTTTGGTTCAAGCATTTCATCGAACACCTCTCGGGCATGAAATGCTTAAGTTCTAGATTTGATTTCTCAACTCAAAACTAGCATTAAGATCAACCTATGTGAAGGATCTAACAAGATGCAATCTAAATCATTATCATTTATGATCCTAATGCACACAATCTATGCTATTCATTAGGTCTATAACACTTGAATAAGATTAATTCATTCTCATGATACTTATCCCTTTGTTAATCACTTAATCAATATCAAATTCTCATTGTGATTAAATGACTAACAAGCATTAATAACAAGTTCTATTAACCAAAATACACTTTAAACATCCACTCTCATGGGTTAAGATATGTAAATCCCTTATTTAGTTATTTGGGAAATTTCATCAAACACCTTGCGTGCATGAAATTCTCTATGATCTAGAGTAACTTTCTCAAGCTTTATATAGCATTAAGAATACTAAATAAAGAAGGAAAGCAAGGATTTAGAACCTAAGCATCACAAATCAATCATCAAACCATCAAAATCAAGCAAACAATAATCCAACAAAAACCCTAAAGTCTAAACATGAAGAACATAAGAGAAAAAGACATAAAGATAAAGAAGATGCATAAATAAAAGATAAAGGTGAAGAAATCTTCTCTAGAGTGGCATTTGTATGAAGAACAATCAAAATCCCTCAAAAAAGAGAGTTTGGGTCGAGCCCAACTCTTCCAAAAAGAAGACTTACTACAAAAATTAGGTCTAGAAAAATTAAATAGTCAAAGGGGCCAAACTGGGTCAACTCTGGTCAAACTGGGTCAACTATGGTCTACACCGGACGGTGGTGGTCCGGTGTGATGGCCCGGTATTCTCCCTGTCGTGAGTATGGCTGCAATACCGGATGGTGACACCGGTCCATGGTTGGGCGGTGTTGGTTGCTCATCTCACGGCCAGACAGACATGTCCTTGGTAAATCTGCTGTATCTTTCGAACCACTTCTTTGAACGACTTGAAACCACCTCCAGACGACAGTTAACTCAATTTTCTATGATTGTCATGAAGACCTCAGAAGCTGAATCCAAATGGAAACCCTTCTTCCGGCCAGATCTTTAAGACACCTCGGGTGAGCTCTGCATTTGCCTTTGCTCCATAACTCCAATCATTCCCAAAATGTCTCCAAGTATCTAGAAAACACTCCAAGTGATGCAAGACTCACTAGGACCTAATGAAAACTAGCTAGACTCTAATTTGGACTAAAACACTAAAGAAATCTACGAAAACCCATGCATGAGCAAAACACTAAGTTAAATGCATGCTAAAATGAGTAAAATATGAGAATATCAACTCCCCCAAACTTATTCATTTTCTTGTCCTCAAGCAAACAAAAAAGAACAAGAAGAGAGAGAGACATGAAGATGGGAGCTTAAATCCACAAGTATCATTAAAAGAATTCAAAGCTCAATGTTCAAGTTGCTAGTTCTAGGATGCAATCAAACGAGTCTACTCAAAAAGAGTTTAGCCATGTCTATCCCTACATGAGTCAAGTTTAAGCCTCAACCTACACAAGAATTTTTAGCATCCATCCCTTTGACATTCTTTAAATGATATAGTGAATCATGCTCATGTAAATCAAACAAACTCATTTGGTGAAGGGAATTGGTCTTGAGACAAAGATGATCTCAACATATGTGTGGGTGCTCCAATTACAAGGAATCTCTCTATGAATGAGCAAATTTCAGCAAAATGCTAAAAGTAAAAGGCAACCGGCATACAAGGATAAATTCTCATCTACCCAATGACTCAAATGTCTTTAACTCCTAGTCTTCTAAGCCCATGAAGTATCACCCTAGACTACCCATTTCCCAAAAGAATTTTGCCTTAATAACCCACATCTTTTCCTTGCTCCACTTCATCTTCTTCTCACTTAAGGGAATTCTTTCTCTTTTCCAATCAACCCATGGCTTGGTGTCTTTCATTTCCATTTATTTAACTCTTCTTTTCAAATCTCATCTTGCCTCCTTTCTCATCACTTTGATGCCTTAGCCATCCTTTTGGCTTATATTCCTTTTATTTCAATCACCTAGAGGCTAACTTCCACACTTAGAGCTATTTCAATTTTATGCCACCAACCATTTCAACTTATTGTATTCCCATATTCCTTTTTCCCATCTTTTCCTTTTGTTCCACCTTTTTTTTCATTCCACTTCCCATCGTTTTCTTCTCTTTTCTCAACAGATCTCACCAACCACCCCAAAGTTTCCAAACCTATCTAGCCTATCCTAGACTAGTTTCTTGATGTTGGAACTAGATCTACATGGAAACCTATCCTTGTCGCCCTAAACTTAACACGTTTTGCCAAGTTTGCTCGAAAATAAGGCCTCTCCATCACTCACTATTAATATTGGCTTGAAAGGAGGTAGGGTTTAGGGTGTGGAGAATCAATCCAATGATGGGATTTGGCTATTTGGGTGAGCAAAGTGTGGTAAAAAGGAGTAAGAAGACCCAAACATGTATAAGGTAAGCCATGAGTCTATTCTTCAATGCATGATCATGATAATTGTGAGTCAAATTAAGGTTATAGTTGATAGGGATGGACTTAATTCACAACTTGCTTCAGCTAAAACATGATCAATGAATCACAAGATCAAAACATGGTGCATCCTTGATTTCAAACTCCATCTAAGCGCATCAAACAACTCACAAATATGACATTGAACCAAACTCTTAAAATGATACTCTACAAGGAAATTACACCATTGCTCCCAATGCAATATGCAATGCAACCTATATGCAAGCTAGACTCAATCCTAATTATGAAATGCAACTACATGATTGCCTTTTTGTGTTTCAAATTTTCAAAATTTCCAATTTTTATGGTTTTTTATGCACTTATATGTATGCATGAGACTCAAGTATGCAAAAAGGAAAATAAGATCACAAAACAAAATGTCAAATGACACAAACCCCTCCCCCAAACTTGAATTGCACCGTCTCAGTGCAACAAAAGTCAAAGAGAGAGTAAAAATATGCAAGAATGTATATACAATGAAATGGAGTGAGAATCATACCTTGTATCAAAGAGAAGGATGACGTGTTGTGGCTTAAACCGTCCTTTCATCTAACACCACAACCATTGGACCCAAGAGACCCTTATTGATGCTTGTTTTGTGTCGCTAGCTTGACAAAGGATAAGCTTGGGAGGTCCCAAGGGCGCGTTTAACGTCAAAGATGTGGTGTAAGAAGGCAAGAACGCCTTGTGAAGGGTAGCTAGGATTTGTTCTTTGTGGGTTTAGAATTAGGGTCGATTTTGTAATGGGGCATTAGGTAGATGGAAGTCTAGCCTTGTATGCATCTATTACTCTTCACCCTTAGCATTTTGCCAAAGTCCATTCCTTCGATGAGAGATCCCTTGTTCGAAAACCACCACATGAATTGAGATCATCTTTTTCTCAAAAACCAAGCCCTTAACCAAATGAGTTTGTTTGCATTGCATGAGCATGATCCACATGGAACCACTAATTGAATGTCAAAGGATTGGATGAGAGGAACGCGTGTGTAGGTTGAGACTTAGGCTTGATTCATGTAGGGAAGGGATATGGCTAGCTCCTTTTGAGTAGACTAGTTTGATCGCATTTTAGAACAAACAACTTGGACATTGAGCTTGATTTCTTTTTATGATACTTGTGGATTTGAGCTCCCGCTCTTAATCTTTTCCCTCTTCCCGATTCTTGTTTGCTTGAGGACAAGCAAAAGAGTAAGTTTGAGGGAATTGATATCAATGTATTTTGCATGTTCTTGCATGCATATTTATTAGGATTTCATGTCATTTGCATTCGTAATCACGGTCTTGTCCCGCATTTTGGTCTTCACTAGGACTTAGGGTGTTGCATTAGGTCCCATAGAGTCTTTGGAAGCGGTTCGAGACTTGGGACATAAGACCAACATCATCAGGAGCACAGCCATACCGAGTCCACAGATCGGTATTGGCACTAACTTCGTATAGCATACATTATACGAAGTTATACGACTTTGGAAGCGGTTCGAGACTTGGGACATAAGACCAACATCATCAGGAGCACAGCCATACCGAGTCCACAGATCGGTATTGGCACTCGGTGTAGAGAACCGCACAGCCATACCGAGTCCACAGATCGGTATTAGCACTCGGTGTAGAAGACCGCACAGCCATACCGAGTCCACAGATCGGTATTGGCACTTCGTGTAGAAGACCGCACAGCCATACCGAGCCCACAGCTCGGTGTCATCAATCGGCGAAAGGCTCACACACCCATACCGACTCCACAGCTCGGTATTGGGATCGGCACAAAATCTTCAGGGCAACACGCCGACGCCACGGCTCGGTATCACACTCGGTATTATAGACGGACCGAAGACAGAACCAACAAGCGCTTAACTCCGACCCCCATACCGACCTGTGACATCGGTATGGCCGAGAATCCGCAAGAAGACTTCTCCCCAATACCGAGTCCACAGATCGGTATTGGCACTCGGCATGCACCAGCCCAGGCTCAATACCGAGTCCATGGATCGGTGTTGGTGCTCGGTATTCACTAGTTCGCCCATTTTGACCCAACTGAACCGGGTCGGTACTCGGTTTGTTCCGGGTCGACCCGGTTCGCACACTGTTCACTATAAATAGTTTATGACCTAATTTTCTATGGAGATCTTTTCTAGATGCTAAAAAAAAAACCTTTTTTTGAATGTTCTAAGTATTTTTGTAAGAGAGATTCCCCTCTTTAATTTATGCAATCTAAGTTTATCTATCAATCTCTTCTTCTCAATCTTCTTTCTTAATCATTTAATCATCTAATCATCTAATCATGGAATTTAACATGTTCTTCATAGGATTTGTTGGACGCATCATGATTAGTGAGTAGTTTCCTAGGATCTAGGGATGGGTTAGGATTAGGTGACTTCCATGGATGATTTGTGATGCTTAGGGATAGATAATTAATTTCCTACTCTTAGAGAGTGTGTTTAATGCTTGATTGTGCTTGAGAAAGTCAAACTTGATCCCAAGGCATTTCCCACCCACAAGGTGTTCGATGAAATGCCTAAGAGAGCTTTCTAAGAGAAATACCCTTCTTAGCCTAAGAGATTAGTTGTCTAAGGGATTATTTAGGTGATCTTGATTAATGAAATTAATGCTTGCTAATTAAGAGTCCACAAATGAGAATTTGATCTTGGATTAGTAATTAGCATAGGTGATTAGTACCTTGAGAGAGGATTAGTCGCGATTAGGATCTTAACCTTGGAAATTAACCTTGATTGTGTATGAGCATCATGAATTAGACTTGGAATAGCCTATATCCAATTACCCCATCCTTGGATTCGTTTTCATCATTTGAGTTCATATCTTGCTTAGTTTGTTTCGTTTTGTTTATTGCTTAATCTTGTTAGGGTATTAGTTAAAATCAACAATTCACTTATTTAGCTTAACTTACTTGAGTGCCTTGTATTCTTCGTGCTTAGAATTAATCCCAGTACGGATTGATAACCTTCTATACTACTCGTATTGGAGTTATTGATACCTCCTTAAGACCGAAAAGTCCTAGTATCAATGCCCTCAAACAAACAAACAGAAACAAGGAGAGAGAGAGACATGAAGGTGGGAGCTCACATCTACAAGTATCATTAAAAGAATTCAAACTCAATGTCCAAGTTGTTAGCTCTAGGATGCGATCAAACAAGTCTACTCGAAAAGAGCTAGCCATATCTATCTCTACATGAATCAAGCCCAAGTCTCAACCTATACAAGCACTCCTATCATCCAATACTTTGACATTCATTTAATTGTTTCAAGTGAACCACCACAACAAGAAAACACAGATTTTGCGACCCCCGAAAACAGTCCCAAAATGGTCGCAAATGACTCATTTGCGACCATTTTGGGACTAAAAAAAGTAGTCGCAAATATTTTGTCGTTAAATAAAGTGGTCGCAAAAACAGTCGCTCTTTTGCGACTAATATGTGACTCCCACTATCAGTCGTAATTTTAAGACTAATATGTGACTCCTACTATCAGTCGTAATTTAGATACTGATTTGTGACTACCAGTAAAAACAAAATAAAACATACTATATAATATTCGCAAAACTGTCTCAAAATGGTCGCAAAAGTGCGACTGTTTTGTGACGATTCTTGATAAATCACAAACCTATACCCTAAACCCTAAACTTTCAATCCTTCTTATTCTAAATATGACTTTACAATCATTCTTATTCTAATTCTAACACTACAACTCTATATTTAAACAATAAACTAATATATGGTAATTAAATTTGAAAAAAATCAATTTTTCAAAATCATTCTATATAAAACACATATACACTTACTACATTTTTGAGAATATACAAACATAAGTTTAAAATTATTGGAATTTAAAAGTTTTTTTCTCTGTTATCATGATTCAATGTATATAGTAGTTCAAATCTATATAAAAACGTACAAATTAACATATTTACAATTCAATATTGATGATTTTTAGAAAAAAAATCGAGTGGAGTTGCTAAACGGTTGCAAATTTGGGACCCTTTTGTGACTACTATTAAAACAAATCGAGTAGAGTTGCTAAACGGTTGCAGATTTTAGACCCTTTTGTGACTACTTATACATGTTATGAGTAGAAACAAACATAAGTTTAGAATATTGAAAATTACAAGTTTTTTCCTCTAATATCATGATTCAATATATATAATAGTTCAAATCTATATAAAAACGTCTAAATTAACCTTTTACAATTATATATTGATGAATTTCTTTTAAAAAATCGACAGGAGTGGCAAAACCGAAGCAAATCAGTCACAAATTTGGGACTACTTTTGTGACTACAAAGTCATACTACAAATCAGTCACAAATTTGCGACTCTTTTGTGACTCCTCTGTTTCGTCGTTAATTTGCGACTGTTTTGGAGTAGTCGCAAATTAGTCACACTTTCGTCCCACTTTTTTGCGACCAAAAAAAGAGTCACAAAAGTTGGTCACAAAAGTGTGTTTTCTTGTAGTGCATGTTCATGCAAGACAAGTGAATTCATTTGGCTATGGTAAAGGTCTTGAGATTAAGATGATTTCAAATGTATGTGGTTACTCCAATGCAAGGGATTTCTCTATGAATGAGCAAGTTTTAGCAAAATGCTAAGAATAAAAGGCAACTTATGCATACAAGGATAAATTTACATCTACCCAATGCCCCAATTGTCTTTGACTCCTAAATCTAAACCCGTGAAGTTATCTCTTAGGCTACCCTTTCCCAATGCATCTTGCTTTCAAGATCACCACATCTAGTTGCCGCCTCTTCATCCTCTCATTTGGGGATTTGTCTTTCTTCATGCTTGACCATGGTATGACGTATTTACTTTATTTCCTTTAGCTCTTCTTGTCGACTTTTTGCCTTGCGTCCATCTTCATCACTTTGATGCTTTAACCATCTTTTTGGCTTCTTTTCTTTTCTTTTAAACACTTGGAGACTAACCTTAATGTTTAGAGCTAACTCATAACTTTTCCACCAACCATATATACTTGACAATCTCCCCTTCTTTACCTTTTCATTCCTTTGGCCTCATTTCTCTTCTCCACCACGATCCCATCGATCATACACTTTCATTCATACCAAACCCCAAAATTTCCCTTCCTAGCTAGCCTAGCCTAGTCTAGCCCTTGATGTTGGGCTAGATCTACATGCAAATCTATCCTTGTCGCCCTAAACTCAACACTTTTTGCCAAGCTTACTCGAAAAATTAGGCCTTACAATCGCACACTAAAGATTTGGCTTGAAAGGAGGGTAAGTTAAAGGTATGGTTAACCATTCCAATGATGGGAATCGGATATTTGAGCTAACGAGAGGGTGGTGAAGTGGATAAGAAAGCTCAAATATGTATGTCGTATCCATGAATTCACTATGAGATGCATAAACATGATAATTAAATAGTCAAGATTATGGTTCTCACTTAAGTAGGATTGGACTCAATTCGCAACTTGCTTTAGCTAAGACATGAGTGATGAAACACGAGATCAAAATATGGTTCATCTTTGATTTCAAACTCAATAAGCATCAAACAACTAGCAGCGAGGGCATTGAACCAAGCTCTTAATATGATACTCTACAAGAATGTTTCTCTCAATGCAAGTGAGTGCACCCTATGTTGATATGCATTTAGACTCAATCTTAATCATGCAAGTATGCAAGTGCAACTACATGATTTCTTTTTCAAAAAAATTCAAAATTTTTCAATTTTTGCGAATGCATGATATGATGCAAAAATCAAAATAAGAAAACAACACACATGATTAGATACCGGTCTCTCCCCCAAAATTAAATCACACTGTCCCGGTGTGAAATAAATTCAAGGAAGAAACCCAAAACAAGATATGAAACGCAAAGACTCAAAAGAAAAGAGCTACTTACAATGGAGGAGTGGTGCTATGGGAATGGAGAGAATGGAGAGAATGGAGAGCCTTCAAACATCAAACACCATTGTTGTATTGCCATGACCTTGCTACCATCAAGAACCTTGAAACCACTCAACAAAAACATTAAAAAACACCTAAAAAAAAAGACAATATTTACAAAGATAGACATGGGAATATCTCCCAAGTGCGCTTTGTTTAACGTCACTAAGCTCGACGTTTGTTACCCTTTTAGGCGGGTGTGAGAGGAGTATGAGCACTCCTTGGTGGGTCCTTGAGCTCAAGCTTAAGCACCTTGCTCATGACCTCTTGAAGACCGGCTTGCCCCTTCTCTTTGAGCTCCGGTGTAAGGATTGCTTTGACCAAGGAAAAAGGCTTGGAACATCCCTTGCATTTGATCTTGTACTCAATCACCCCATCTTCGTACTTCCAAGGAGTGAGTGTCATTATCTAGAAATATGGTTTCTTATCTTGGCCGTCCTTGAAGTGGAGAAGAACTTGGTTAAAAAGACCTCTTTGCACTTATCCCAAGAGTTGACGGTTCCGTTAGGCAATGTCTTTTCCCAATGGTGAGCCTTGTCGCCAAGAGAGAAAGGGAAAACCCTAAGCTTAAGTGCATCCTCCGAGACACCGTTCATCTTTACCAAGTCACACATACGGTCAAAGTTGTCAAGATGATCAAGTGGATCCTCCATGGGCAGCCCATGATACTTGTCTCCTTGGAGCATGGATATCAAGCTCGCCTTGATTTCAAAATCGACATTCTCCAAGGGTGGTGGATGTATACCACTCCTATTCCCATACCGGGTTGGTGCATCACCGGCCCCTATTGGTCTTCGTGCTCTAGGTTCTTGATCCATAGTGATTCACAACCTCGCTAGACGCACAATTCTCTATTCCACGGTCCAAGAGATGAATGTTGTACCTATCACTACAAGAAAAATGCACGTTGGTAGCGCGAAAAAAATGCTACCGTAGCCTTTGGTAGCGTATTTTACAACGCTAGGTTCGTCGTAGCTACAATAGGCCCCCCCTATCGTAGCGTTTTTTTAAATGCTACGTTAGTCTGACCTTTGATAGCGCGAATCAAATGCTATCTAAATGAATTACCTAGCGCCATATCCATGCTATCCTTAGGTTTTCCCTATCGTATTTTTAGTGCTGTAATTTGTTTTATAGTGGCAATTATAAAACGCCATTGAATATTTTTAAATGGCGTTTTTGTCGTGCTGTAAGATAATCTATAGTAGGAGATTACAAATGCCATTGCGAGGTCATGTTGGTTTTCACTTCAGAACTGAAAACAAAAGTTAGCTTGGATTAGTTTGACATATTTTTCCGCTTTAGTAAAACCAAAGAAAGACCAAATGGTGAAAAAACTTACCATAACCACTTTATCCTCAGGCCAAGCAATAGAGCTTCCAAGTGCATCTTCCATATACTGGATCTCATCATTAGTTCTCCATACTGCAGCATCTTTAACCTTCACAACATCCACCAAGACTCGACATGCACCAGGGCCCAAAGGTACAAAGTGGACACGATGCTCAGGATTATTCGTTGACCAACGTCCCTCAGCAACAACAACCTTCTTTCTGGACAGATCCATGAGCTTGTATTTTTGATTTTCCTTGAATTTGGTACGCTACATGAACAACCAGCAACAAACATAAACAAAATTCAAGCAGCAAACTACAACCAATCAAATATACAGTCCAGCTAACATTTGTAACTCATAAAAAAATGTACCTCTGATCTGCGAATAGGTGATGTTGGAGATAATGGAGACTTCTCATTCGTAGAAGCTTTCAAACTGGATGGAGGTTTCTTTAGAGGTGATGTAGGAGTTACTGGAGACTTCTCAATTTGAGAATCTGGACTTGCTGCATTAGAACTTTCAGGTTGTAGTTCAGAAGAGGTTGGATTTGTTGTCTCAAAGATAACTCTATTTGCAGGCCATGCTACAAACTGTTTCAAAGACTGCTCCACAGTTCTCATGTCAGCAATAGGCCTCCATATAAATGCAGTTGGTTTGACTACATCATCAACATAAACTTTAATTGCATTTGGACCAAGAGGTAGTCCATTCACCAACGCTTTAGGTTCTCGAGTCTGCCATCAGCCTACAGCGACCACTTCATCATTCTTGATATAATCCCTGAGCTTGCATATGTTATTATTTGAACCTGTGCTAGGGCTATGTAGAACAAATTTCAAAAAACAGAAGAAAATTAGCAATAACAAAGAGTCAGCTAAAGATGAAGAGCAACCATACATAACCAAAGTTAAGAAACTTAACCCTAGGTGCAATGTCCTCTGACATGAAACCTTTTGTTGGAATAATGCAGTACTCGGCTTGNCTCTCTACAAGCCATGGCTGCTGCTTCCGACGGTAACCATACCGCACCACCTGAGCTCATGGGTCAATCCCCTCCTCATAGCCCTCGAGCCACCCAATCTCCTCTCATGTTCGCTCCCCAGGTTTTTTGTCCATATTTCTCAATTTCAGATTCACTTTCCTTCGCCATCTAAATCTCGAATCGGCGGGGTTCGGATAGGCTAGACTTTTAGAAAATTATTTAGTTCTCTCAGATAGGCTAGACTTGCTAGTTGCCTTGGTTTGATGGTGCAGTGAGACGGTATCTATCTTTGTGAGACACCGTGTATTGAGTAATGTTGATAATCTGTTTCTTGAGTATGTGTATTGGTGTTGTCCTGCCCTTTTAGGTTCTGTTAGCCATGATATATACCGGGATTTGTGTGAGCTCCTTTTGATGATTTTTGGGAAGATCAGAATGTTTTATTGTCTTCAAGAAACTAATTCAAATATGAAATACCATATCTTGTTTCAATGTTATTTCTTCCTCTATGCGTGTGGAAGGCTGTTTGTTAAGGGAAATTATTGTCCTGTATGTTTGAAGGTATATCTTGCACTCTTTCTGTTGTTGACAGTGAAGCGTGTGCTCTGTTTCCCCGCTTCATATTTGGTCATAGTTAATAGTTGTTACCCTATACTATCAGACATGTATTGCAAAGGCAGTTAAATGCAACATTTTTTGTATTCTATGTCTCGCTTTGAATCGAATTAACCAACTTATTTTGCTTTCATCATGTAGGTTTACAGGGACTCGGAATCAACACCAATGGTAAGTTGCAACTTTTGCCAGCGCTGGGTTCATTGCATGTGTGATGGAATCAGGTGCAAATATTGCAGCGATGAGAAATATAGGGTTTTGAGTATGTGTATAAAAAAGCTGTCCGGTAAGTTTCGAATGCTATAATAAAATTACTAAAATGCTATGAATAAAACAATTAATAACAAAGTATGATTGCTATTGTAAAATAATCAACAGCAGTGATTAGGTTTGCGATGAGTTGCCTTTTGTCTCGGCTTTTACTGTTTTTTCGCTGTTTCTTGAGATTGTGAAGGCATTATTAAGTTGTTTGATTGGACTTCCTCAGGTTACAGTGTCGTGCTTTCATGTTTCCTTTCATAACTTAGCCGCAATCTCTGTTCTATCTTAGCTTTGCAGAGTTTGTAGATTTGTTGAGTAAGTGTCTTGTGTTTCTTTTAAAGAAGGATTTCATTAAACCAGGTTACCTTCTTCTTATTTTCGTATGAACATTTGTTTTCAATGTGAAACTTCTAAAACTCTAGGATTGATGTACGATGATAAGTCTTTTAAGGTTGCAGCAACAACATTCTTGCGCCATTTTGAGAAATTAAATCTCATACTTAGAAAACTGATCACATCTGAGTCTTCTATGAAGAAAGGCTAAATTAATCACCTCTCTGGAATATTCGCATTTACCTTTTTTTTTGGATATAAAGTCATTATCTGTTTGGAATCTCTTGCTAAAGAAACAGCTTTTTTTCTTAAATGTATCTTCTGCAGGAAAAAGATGATGTTTCCACCTTTTGAATATGCAGAAACTCTGCTCTCGCAGAGAGTTTGAGTAGGTAAGTCATTACATGAAACATTTTTGCTCTTCACATCATGTTCTTGTGTTTGTGTGTCATGGTTTGTGGGGAAACTTTGTGCTGGCTTTGTTGTACCCAAGAATTAAATCTAGATCAATGGGAATATACGGCTCATGTTCATTTATTGGTGATCTAAAAGAAAATAAAATCTGAGTTGCTGAAACTTCAGGCTGACTCTATGTTAATTGCAGGTGGATATGCTACAAGAGGAGAATGAGATTGTATTGGAGAAGGTTCGATGTCTTGTCACTGGAATTTTTTTCCATAAATACTAAGCTATTCTCCTTTGTCATTTATAAAAGTTGTTCTGGATCACAGCTTTACTGTGCAGAAGAGAAACGTGAGGCAGCAGAAGCCAGGGCTAGGGAGCTGGAGACACTTAACGAGACAGATTGAGTGGTGCTCGAGTATCTGAAAGATGCAATAACATAAAACTTCAGATTGAGTGGTGCTTGGCCTAATTATGTTTCAAGTTGGTGATTATAATGTATATAACCTTATAAGGAGTTCTCTAATATTTTAATACAGGTCGTGGAATGCCTAATAAAATTGATCCAGCCCGATGGTCAGAGTGTTGAGGACAATGGAAGCATATCGTTGAGCAATGACTCATAGTAATCTTGATCTTCAAAGTTTGTATTTTCGTCCAAGTCCACGAATGTTTTTTTGGGATCAGTTTTACGTTTGTATTATATACACTCTAGATTTTAAATCATGTTTCGTCTCAGAAAGATGAATATCTCTCTATTTTCACTAATATCACAATCATTTTCAAGATCCGAAATAATTTTTAATACACAAAACGTTCCAGCATTTTCTATTTTTTATTAATGGTTACAGCCTAAAATTTGACTTGTTATTATAAAGGCAATCTAAAACTGAGTGATCCGAATTTAGAGGATTCGATAAATAGAACATTATTATCATTACACAACCAAGAAATAAATTTATAAAATAAAAAGAAAAGTTATGATATTTAATTTAGAGTTTAGGGCATATGGTTTAGGGTATAAGGTATAAGATTTGTAATACAACAAATTAATGTTTCATATTAAGAACATTAAAATAAATAGAAAAAACTATTTCAAATCAATCGAATGTTGTTGTTGTTGATTGTTATAAAATATGTTATTGCTATCCAAAATCAATAAACATAACATTATCAATACACAATTAAAAATTAAAATTTACAAAATAAAAAAGAAAATTACGATCATTGATTTAGAGTTTAGGGCATATAAGGTTTAGGGTATAAGCTATAAGATTTGAAATATATAAGTTAAAAAAAAAAAAAAAGAATTAAGTCTTGAATATTTGATTTAGGGTTTAAAGCATTGGAGTATAGAGTTTATTGTTCTGAAATATAATTTCTTTGTAATTTCCCAATTAACAATAGAATATACGATAAATTTTTATCTCATATGTATAACATAATATATATAAAATAAATGTTTAAGATAAAACCTTATAAAGAATTAAGTGTTGAATATTTGATTTAGGGTTTAGAGTATTGGCGTTTAGGGTTTAGGTTATGTTGATTTAGAGTTTAGGTTATATTGATTTATGGTTTAGGTTATGTTGTAATTAACAAATGAAAATGATTTTCAATGATTGGAAATGATTGCAAAAATG
Organism: Eutrema heterophyllum; assembly: GCA_002933915.1. NCBI lineage: Eukaryota > Viridiplantae > Streptophyta > Magnoliopsida > Brassicales > Brassicaceae > Eutrema > Eutrema heterophyllum. The sequence continues at coordinate 4,053 of PKMM01025834.1, read as the reverse complement.
ATTACAAACATATATACAAACCCTACAAACTAATAATAAGTTATTAATTCTTTCGTCTATAGTTTAGTGTTACACAATATTTGTTATATAATTTTTGTTTTTAAATTTTTTGTAAACTCCAAAATTATATATTATTATGAAAGTAAATAATTTATCATATAAAATATTTTCCAAATTAAAACTGTAAATAAAACATATTAAAAATTGTTTTATTTAGGGTATGAAAAAATAAACAAACATTTAGAAAATGAGAACCTATGGAAAGATATCACTTGGATCGATGACGTGGCACAATATTAAACCGTTGGATCTTACTTTTCTTTCTCTCATATCGATCCTTCCACCGCTGTGGTTTATCTCCGTTAGATTAAACCTCCTTGTCTCACTTCTCACCTCTCTCTCTCTGTAAACCCTAAATGAAGGACGATGCCGGCTCCGACGACGGAACCCATTTAGCCACAATCGCTGAAAAAGCTCAGTCTCAAATCTCTCAAACGAGCCCTTGATATTTTCTCCCCCGTCCATGGCCAATTCGCTCCTCCTGATGCTGAAGCGTTAGTCTCCGATCCCCAAATTTCGATTCCAGTCCTCGTTTTTCAAATCATTATTTTGAAATTCTTCGCTGTTTTTCTTTTTTATTGCAGCAAGAAGATTCGCCTCAGCCATAAGGTAAAGATAAATCCCTACTTGCTTTGTTTCAAATCGTTCTTTGGGTTTCGCTTTTATGTCTATTGATTGGATTGTTTAAAGCTTCGAACTCAGGTTCTACAGTTAGCCTTTAGATTCTTCCATTTATATATATCTACCAATAAGGGTTGAGTTTGCAGTTTTGCTATAATCATGGAAACTAATTAAGATTTTTGATTTGCATAAACTCTCTGTGTTTTCTCTGATCAACCCGAGTTCGAGCTGTTGTGAGTTGTGTATAATAATGATTTTAACAAGTTTATCCTTTACAGATGAAAGTTGCATTTGGAGGCGTAGAACCCGTGAGGGCTGGACAAGTCTCTATCTTCTTCTAGATTCGCGACCCAGATTCTCCTCGAAGAACAAACTCAGGTAAATCCATTACGTAAGAACTTTATATATAAGGTTGATTCCAGTTCTTCACCTTTCGATTTTACATAGTATCAACATGAGTAGATGATTCTCGGTGAAAACAAAAAAAACAAACTGTTTTGATTACATGTGAAACTTTGACAGGTTCAGCTATTGTTTCATTCTCTTAATTTCAATTGAATTACAACCGTTTGAAGCCAGGAATGTACTCGCCACAAGCTCTATCTCAATGGCTAACGAGATAGATCTTGTGGTGAGTACCTAGTGCACTATCATGATTTCTTTCTCTGGTTTGATTTGGTTCCTCTTTCAATTTGATGTGTTGTTGTTGTTGTGTGTTTTGAAATGTTATAGTTGAGGTAAGGTGTGGAGCAGATGGTTTCATGGTGAAGATTAGAGACGGTAGGAAACTACGATGTGAACAATCCTCAAGGAGAGCATATACCATCCTGCCATTGTGTTGAAAATGGAAGATGGAACCGTTCTTATGAGATTGATTTACTTTTCTTTTTTTTGGTTTTTTACAGGGAAAATTGTGATATGGGCCGACACAATCCAACGAAATATACTTTGTGAAATGGGTATAAACCCAAAGGCTTTGTAATATATTTTTATTAGTGTAGAGAAAATTGTGAAATGGGTATAAACCCAAAGGCTTTGTAATATATTTATATGAGTGTGTAGAGATTAATTTGTTAATAATATCAATAAATTTTTGGTACCTTCAAATGGAGAAATTACCAAATAGCGTATCCACAAATAAAAACAAATCAACATCTTAATGCTACGATAAAATGTGAAAAACTACAAAAATAATTTAAACAACTACTACAACATCTTAAAACTGCTATCACATTTTAAGGGACTACTATTAAAAACAAATGAGTTTTAAATTCTAAATGCTATAGAAAAACATTGCATAAATTATTGCAGTACGCCACCGCTATAGTAAACCAAATAAATGCTATAAAACAACATTGCATAAATTATTGCAGTTACGACATCGCTATAATTAAACAAATAAATGCTATTAAAACTAATTTTAATAACAAAATATCACCGCTATTGTAGAAGATAAGATTGCATAATTATAAGCGCTATAATAAAGCGTAAGACGATAGCATTACGGAAAACCGCTATCGAAAGGGTAAGACCTATTATCGCGGTGCATGACACAGCGTTTTCTACAACGCTATGGAAAGTGTTCGATAGCGTTTTTTTGGTGCTAAGAAATCCCATTTTTCCTGTAGTGCTAGTTGGTCCTCGAATTCTTTTACGCTTTGGTTCTTCAACTGTATCTGCCTGAGGTTGCACTTCCTCATTTAAGGTTTCATTCAGTGGTTCTACTTCATCTTCTTCAATTACCACACCTTCTCCATTCAGTACATCTTGCTTTGGTTCTTCTACTTCTCTATTATCTTCATGTCTCTCTTCTTCAAACTGTTTCTTCTGTATCTCTTCTTCCAACTGTTTGTTCTGTATCTCTTCTTCCAACTGTTTGTTCTGAATCTCCTCTTCCAGTTCCATCTTTTTCATCTGCGTATCCTCTAGCTCCTCTTGTGGCAGCTTCTCATCCAACTGTTTCTTTTTTGACTCAACAACAGTTTGTTTGTTGGATTTGTTTTTTGTTACACGCCTGTTTCTTTGATTGCCCATCTTACTTCACCTGAAACAAATTAAAAGAGTTGTTAAATTACAGTTCATAATTGAAATCGCACACAAAGAGACATACACACAGCAAAGAAACCAAAGCAAACAACACGCATAAACAAGTCACACAAAAATTCCTTCACAGTCACTTCGGGTATTTCTAGCTTCATCAACCAAGTCATCAGTACCCATGTCAAATACTACTGGCAATGGCCCAACATCTGCATTTCCATCTTCAGCATCTTCATCACTGTATCTTCTTGTGGGACCTCTCATAGCTACATACCAACTAGAATTCTCATCTACCCTTGAATAAAATATTTGATTTGCTTGAGAGGCTAGTATGTATGGATCTCTTGCAAATGACACTTAACTTTGGTTGAGATTGACAACTGTGAATCCATCTTCTACCTTCACTCCATTACCTCTGTTTGCCCATTGACAGCGGAATACAGGAACGTAGAAGGTATTGTAATCAAGCAGTAAAATCTCAACCACTCTGCCATAGTATAATACTAAATCAACCATCTGAGAAGTGTCTTTTGCACTAGCCCTACACATTGGCGTGGCCTCATACAACACCCCACTGTTCTGAGTTTGCCTGTCAACTGCATTTGTGTGAAACCGCAGACCATTAATTATGTAACCCGTGTAAGACCTTGTGCTAACACGAGGACCGTAGGCCAAGCACTTAAGTGTTTCTTCATGTTTTTCTGAACTGAGAGGTATCTATTAAAAAAATGTAACATGTCAATACATATTGAAGACAAGTCTGTATTCAACAAAAACAATAAAACTAAATAAGAACTTGCCTGTTCTTTTAACCAAGACGCAATTTTCTGAATATGCGTACTCCATAACGTTGGCGCATCACGTCTACATCTTTCACTAGTGTCTTGAAGATGTTGTAGGTGCATGCTTAAATCGAAATAAAACAAAGTATTAACAACTGTATATAGCAAGATAACCAGGAATACAAAAATAATAAAAACAATAGACTGTCAAGAACTTACTCCACATAAGGTTCTACCATTGCCATATTCTGAATCACAGCAAGATGGGTTCTTCTCCTTCTCAGTAAGAGTGCATGAAGAGTGTGCAGATATTGGCCGACCCTCTAGTATGGAGCTGCTCTCATACTCAGTATTTCTTTGAGGTTTCTCCTCAACGCTTGTTGACTTTTTCAAGAACTGACTGCAGAATCGCATGCATTCCTCGACGAGATACGCTTCAGCAATACAACCCTCTGGTCTTGCAGGATTTCTTACAAAGTCTTCCAGAACTTTCATGTACCTGCAGATACAGATCATTGAAGATTAACAGCAAGATTATTGAGTGTGTAAG